>JALIZH010016041.1:0-93263 GCA_030522465.1 Rhipicephalus appendiculatus
TATCAACCACAGAATACCAAAATGCCCCTTAATAGCCATGACATCTCAAAGCTACCCTGAGAATTTGTTGGCATGGACGTGTTTTTCTACGAGGGCAGTGAACTTGCCATAATAGCGGACTACTATACTTTCTGTTTGAAATGCGCCAACTCTGGCAGAGCACTGCTAGAGTTCTGACAGTTTAGTGCACATAACTGTTCGCCACACATGGCTTACCATCGCCGCTCCAAAACGACAATGGCCCGCAATTCAGCACTTACACTTTCAAAGAGTTGCTGCAAAAACTAGGCGTCATCCGCGAGGCGTGAAGCTCATATAATCCGCGTGCTAATGATATGAAGGAAAGAGCCATACAGGAGGCTAAAACATCTAACGAAATGTTCACTCAACCGAGCGTACCTTTATATGGCACAGCTCGAATAGCGGAACACCCCCCAGATATGATGTTCTTCAGTTCATTGTGCAGACACTCATGGTAAAGAAAACCAGGTCCTTGCTGCCTGTGCCAACCAGCCACCTGGATCCAAAGGCAGTTCCAAGCAAAGCCGTTCATGGGAGGCTTCAGTAAATCCGTCAACGCCAGAAAGACAACCGTTGAACTAAAAATCTACCGGCACTCTCTCGGAGCCAGCCAGCGTCTACATTCCACACCGTCCAGCGATTGTGATAAGCCGCTGGTTTTTCCGAGGCCACCCAGTAGGCCGCGGTCAGCAATTCTGACAACAGCAGATGGTCGAGATATCAGACGCACAAGAGAGCACCTGCGGGACAGGATTACCCACCGCTTCGAAGGCGTCAGAGAAGAGTACTTCTCATAGCAGCAACGGCAAATCACAAGAACTTGCCGCCAGCCCTGTGGATATCCGCAACCCTAAGGACATAATTATTTGTTTTCCAATCCAAGGAAGATGTCGCACGGCTGAGTTTGTAGCCTTCTCCAGGCACCCGTAATTACTTGACCTGTTAAATCACGCTTCTTCCCTGGATATAGCGCTAACTAAACGGCAGCAAACTGGTTGCTCGCCTGACTGATCACCTCGTTACATTCTGACGATGTTCTTTTTTTGGTTGTAGTCCGCACATCATCAAAGTCTGGTAGATTCGATCTGAGAGGGTTGCCTTGAAGAAATTCTTCAGGTTATCGGCTGTCCACAGGAGGCCAACAAACTGATAGGCCAGCAAGGCTTGCGAAACCTCGTCGGTCGAGTTTTCACTGTTCTTCCAGAGGCGTTTCACGACCTTGACCCCCCCCCCCCCCCAGATATGTTAGGCTGTTGGGCTCTGTGGGAAGTGCGTACTTGATGTTACATGAGCTAAGGGATCTTTACGTGCGAATTGTGCTAATTCTTAACTTGAAAACTACGGCCTCGTTTTCGTGCACTCCTCCAGAGGTACGCCATGCCTGGCATACAAAACGGTCAGTGCCAAAATTTTAGTTTTTGCAGTAGTGTCCTGCAGCTTCTGGACTTCCTGTAAGTTTGAAAGCACGTTGAACCTGAAGACTCCCTTTCAAAGCGCGTTGAAACTGACGAACTTCCTCCAAACTGAAATAACCGTCACCAACTCGTATCCGTGTATATAGTGATACTGGGCGCATTGGCAATACTTCTTTCTCCAAATGCCTCTTGCAATAACTCTAGTATTTTGCCTGAATCAAGCTGCACCCGCCGTGGCGGAGATCGAATCTGCAACATTCGGATCAGCAGCCAAGCCCGATAACCACTGCTGTACCGCGGAGAACCATCGAACGTGCATTTTAACACGAAAGTTTTTGATGCCGGGGTCCACCAAGATTTCAGGGACGTATTTTGCGTCACGCAAATCACGTCGCAAAAATACGCATGAACGGAAGACAAAGAAACAAGTCCCGTCAATGGGAGTCGAACCTACGCCCTCTTGGTCCATGACAACATATATCGGGCACGCTATCTACTGCACCATGGTCACATATCATGTAGGCTTTACAAACGCGCCTTTTATATCTACCACTATCTTGTCACGGTGCTCTTGCTAACGCGAAGGAATGCATCATGACCGTGACATCCACGATCAGTGGATGTTACGGTCAACGCGTCCGTCCCATTCGGCGTATTTCGAATAGGAACGATGTAATTTTGTCGACGCGTTAAGACACTGCCAGGTGGCGACCTTACCACCATCGTCGGCCTCGCTCATAGTATCCATCCATACCAAAAATAGCTCTGCGACGCTCGCTTGCTTCGCGTGGCTGTAACTCCGCGTTCCTTACTTACGCTCGCCCCCTCTAGAAAACGCAGACGGCCAAGGGGGAACACACGACGTGGTTCGCGTTTCCCTTTTTAGCCCATTTTGAAACCTGGTAAACAGCCAACAAGCTACGTCCCTTTCTGGCCCGTCGCCCTGCTGAGTTGTGTAGGCAAGCTTATGGAGCGAATGATTCTCAAACGACTGACATGGTTCCTAGAAAGCCACGACAAATTTCCACAAGAAATCAACGGGTTCCGCCAAGGCAGGTCAGCTATCGACAATGTCATCACCCTCTTTGCTGGACGCATACCGATAGCTATCTTCCTTGACATCAAAGCAGCCTTTGACTCAGTCTTTCACTATGCCATTCTTGCATCCATGGACAGTCTTGGCCTCGGAGGAACGCTGTACAAATGGATTGAGAGCTACCTACAAGAACGGAAGATATATATGAGCACTCCAAACGGTGCCACACAGTTCTACGTAGTAGAGAAGGGCGTACGCCAGGGTGCTGTGCTCAGTCCGCTTCTTTTCAACCTCACCGTGATACATATAACGAGGATATTGCCGCGAGGAGTGCACATCTCGATTTACGCCGACGATATCTGCATCTAGAGCGCTTCAACTTCGCGCTACATCACCAAACAACGCCTTCAAAAAAGCATTACGGAACCTCTCCACGTATTTGGCTCCCCGAGGTCTACACTTTTCTCCAGAAAAAAGCACAGCCATCGCTTTCACGAGAAAGAAAATGAGCAAGTATCCGCTCCCCCTCGGTGGACGGCCGCTGACCAATGTACGGTCTCAGCGATTTCTTGGAATAGTCATAGATAGAAATCTTTCCTGGTCCCCTCAGGTGAAGAAACTTCGAGCGAAAATAGCTGCAGCATCACAACTCTTCAAATTCATGGCGGGGACACGATGGGGACGCAAATGCCGCTCAATGGTACTACTTGAGAAAGCGTATATTGAAGGAACTTAGCGCTATTGCCTGCCGCATCTTCATCGATTATCGCCAGCAAACAAGAGAACTTTAGAAGCCGCACGAAACAATTGCCTACGAGTCTGTCTAGGCCTCCCTAAGAGCTCATCAACCTCGGGAACTGTAGCGGAAGCAGGATTTCTTCCGCTAGAAGTCATCTCTACTCAAGAGACCATGTGCACTCATTTTCGACATCTCCTACAAGGGAAGAAGCACTTTCTGAACCGCATACATCTGACCCATAACAATTCTGCATTCGGACAAGCTGTGCAAATGCTGCAACTTACTGCTATTAGACAGCCACAGCAAACAGTGCCTCCAAGATTTCCTCCCTGGACACTTTCGCCTCTTAATATTAAACCATTTGTACCAGACATCAATGGAGCAAAGAGAGGCATCTCACAGACCGCACTGCTGCAGACTACTCTCCTCTACTTAGCCGAGCACTATACTCAGCACCCTCATATTTACACGGACGCCTCCACCACTCAGGAGACTTCATCTTATGGCCTTTATATCCCCTCCACAAGACAAATGCTATATTATCGGCTACAACGAAGGACATCCTAGACTACAGCCTCACTTCATGGCATCAAAGAAGCTGTCCTATATATCTTGCGTCAAACGCCGAACCGATGGGTGGTTTTCACCGACTCCATGGGAGCGCTACAGATACTGTTCAACCTCCTAAAGAAAACGAATCATCACCCGATTTCGTTCGATATAGCGTACTTACACCACTTGGCTGTTACCACTGGTAACATTATCACATATCAGTGGATACCAGCTCATTGCGGTATTCTCGCCAACGAAAAAAGTGGATGAAGCGGCACGCAAAGGACTTCAAAACCGAAGTTACAGGCGAACCTATTTCACCAAATCTGATGCTTACCAGCTGGCTAAGAGACTTGCTTCCGAAGAAAAAAGAGACTCTGGAAGCTTTCCACACATCATTATGCTTTCCTCTACTCTATCGACCCACATCTAAGAACAAGACTCCCATGCAGAATTCCTCCACATCTGGAAACATTGTACCATCGTCTTCGACTGAACAGTGCTTATCGAAACAGCTTACGGTACCGCTTTGGTCAAACCGAAAGTCCATACTGCAATAACTGTGGCTTCATAGAAACTGTCGAACATATTTTACTTGAGTGCCAAGCGGACGCCGATGAGCGTGCGCTCAATGAACATTGCATGCTTATACTGACCCGAAGAACTTTATCAACTGACTGCGTCTCGGGCCCTTTAACCTGCGCCACGCAACAGAGGCATGCAATGAAATTATTATTCAGATATTTGGAGAGCATCGGTCACCTCGACAAACTTTAATGGCACCTTTAAAGCACGTAATAAGTCACTCTCAGCACACGACCCCGCCCAGGAGACAAAAACTTAGTTTGTGTTTTTAGTTTTTTTTTTTAATCTATTTTAACTTTTCATTTTTCTCTATCTCTCTCTCTCTTTTTGTGTCTTTAAGTCCCCAATCCCCTTCCCCACGCAGACTAGCAAGTCAGCGATTTACACACGCCGGCTAAATTCTCTGCCTTTCAATAAAGAGCTCTCTCTCTCTACGCATGTGAACCAGGCAGGTCCTTTGAAAAATTTCGGGTGCTCAGGCAACTGGCCAACGGAAGCTGCAAAAGTACATATTTTGTACATCAGCTCATCAAGTGCGATCTCGACAAAGTCGAATTTCGCATTTAAGAAACAAAATATAGTCGCATCCACCAATTTCTATGCCATATCCTTATCTCTGGCTAGCTGAAAGCGCTCTCTTTTTATGTGCTCATTAATTTTTCTGGGATCCATGCAACATCCGACTATGCCGTTCATTTAATTTGACAGTTACCAAAGGGCTTAGCCAGTCTTTGGGGTTGTTCTCGTTTCACGATGCTGGCGTGACGCTCCAGTTTACGTCACTGTAACTGAAGAGGGTCGCGCAGGGTCACGGGAGTACGCCGAGCTCGTTGAAAGACAGTAGGACGCTGTCTGGTTGCATCTAGCAGTTTAACACTGAGGTGTTTACACTGATCGCAGTGCATTGAAAAATGCATAAAGCTTCACTCGCGTGCAATTCTAGTATGGCTTGACTATCATTCTTGAAGACAAAAAACTGTACTCTACCGGAACCACCTCCTACATTTACTTCCTGCGATGTCACTCCGAAGTGTTCTACGACATCTGCGTTGTAGACCCGTAGCATTGAAGCAGGAAATGTCAACGGCCCCGAAAAAATTATTCTGCTGCACGCCGAAAGCTGCAACAAGATGGCCTGCGACCAAGTATCGACATTGAAGGAGACCTTGCCCACGACCTCGGCTTGCACTGTCCTCCCTTTCGTATTTCTGCTGCAAAGACAAACCTCCAGGATGTCGAAGTTTTCATAACTTTTGTCTTTGCTACTTCGGCTATTTTGTAAGTCCCTCGACAGTTAACCGCGAAATGACTGGTCTGTTCGGCCGGGCACACTTTTTCTGGCAGCAGTGACTGCTGCTATCTTGGGCGTTCCTGCTTTCCGTCACAGGTGCAGGCCCCGCTGTATCCTCGAACTGTCTGTCCTTCACCCTCGAAATGTCGTTTCCTTGCAACCGAAAGTCGGAAACATTGCAGAAATCTCGAGCCTTCCGTCATGGGAAAAATGAATCACGAATATTTTTGCTTTTTGCAACAATTCGGGGTATTCGTGCGAAACACTGCTTGATTCCGGACCATTCAATCATGTTCTTCACCACAATTCCACTGCGTAGCTTTCTGGTTAGATTGTCAAAGAAATTTCTAAAGAGCTCCCCTTCTGCCTGCTTTCTCGAGAGAAAGAGCTATAGCAAACGTACAGCGTTGCTTAGCTGTCAGCAGCAAGGCTCGAACTTTTGAAGGATTGTTACGTAGTCATCCTTGCATTCTTGCTTTCACGCTTGAACGTGTGGAACACGTCGAGTCATTAGTGACCAACAACACTGATAGAGCGCTGCTTTTACAGCTTCATATTGGTGCTGCTCATTCGTCGTTCACTTCTAAGAAAAAGTAAAAGATCTCTTTAAAGGGGAATCATTGCTTGGAGAGATTGCCGGTAAGCTGCAAGGGTGCCAGTGCCTTCAGCAGTTCCATCGTTGAGCTTCCTTTGGAACCACGCTTCGCCCTGAAGTGCCCACTACTGAGACCACGCAAGTTTCGCGACTTGTGTGTCGTAAATGATCGAGCAACCGCACGATGGCAAGAGCAAGAAGGAACGATTGATTTACTGTCACGCAGTTATGCTGGCTAAACGCTGGATAGCAATGCTGTCGTGGTACGATAGCGCAGTGAGCGCATGCCTGATACACCAATGACTTGAAATGCAACGTCCTCTCGCTGTACTCTTGCCCACCGAACGTTAAGAATTTGCAGCGCTTATTTTAAGAGCTTTCGGCATACTACCGTGTTTTATGCCACGCTGAGCAGGGCATCACCGACCATCACACACCCATGCACTAGGTTCTGATGGAGGCTCCTCGCCTCGCCACGGCTGCCATTCACCAGCCAATCTAGCAAGAATGCTGTCTAGGCAACGTCAAGGTTGACGTGGAGTGTCTCCGCGCTGTACGACCTCACCTGCTCCGTGCGAAATTTCGAGCTCCCGCGAGCAATGAGCCACCATTCAGTGAAGAGTCATGCACATCCCCTTCCCAACTTCGACCGAAGGAGAAGGAGGCTGTATGGCGGCGATGGCAGCGACCAGACAAAAGCCGACAATAATCGTCTTTGGGCCCACGCACGCCCGCAGATCGCGCTCAGTCGTCGATGGGGATATAGTCCAGCCGTGCTTGTCGACAAGTAATAATGTTTCTGTTCATTGCTACTTTAGTGTCATTTTTGAGCGCTTCTGGAGTCCGCTTGCCCCGAGCCAACAATGAATACCTACAAAGGGATATTCGGAATGTTGTAACTGAGTTAAGAACAAAGAAAAAAGACAAAAAAATATGAGGGGAGTGGTGAAGCATGCAGTGTTTCACAGATATTTTTTTGATGACACACAAATTCCCAAGCCAGAAACATGGCATGTAGGGAAGGGTGTTTCCGATCGACTATCATGGTCGGAAAATTGCGGCGGAATGCAGTTTACCCTTAGCTGCTGCTGCTTCGTTACATGCCCGGTTTAATTTGCCTACAGCATGCAGGGAAGAGTGTTCCGAGCTCCACTGACATCGTCGCCTATTTGTTGAGGTAATTGTTGCTTTCTTCATTTTAGCGGACCGGTGGCCAGTAATGGGATTTACTCAATTTTTCTGGCGCATACTCGTCTATGAATAACCATGACTTCATGAAAAATTGTGGTGACATTAGACTACGCAAGGCGAGATCCTGTGGTGCTTTGCACCTACAATGTGCACAGTATACAATAATGCGCATGTTGAAACAGACCGCAACATGTACGGTGAGGGAAGAGAATTGCATTCTGAAATGGTCTGTGGGAGGAAAGAGAAATTGTACATATACGTTTTAGCCGAGATATATGTTTGTGCTTGAGAGTCATGGTACCGTGCTTGCCGTGAGGAAACAGAGTATTGGTATTGCGAAGGGTCGAGGGCAAATCTACGTGGTGTTTCTATCTTCTAAGCTGAAGATAAGAAATACCATTGACAAACAATACATCTCATGGGAAGTCCAAAAATTTCAATTTCGAGTAAGTAAAACGAAGGAATTTCACCATATTCTTTCAAGTTGGCGAATAATAAGTGTGTTCGTTTTTGTACGCAGCAAATGTGATGCAGACATGTTCAATTTTCTGAGGCGGTTAATATCATAGTTTAAGTTAGCTGAAGCCAGGCAGAGGTCACTGCACACGACAAAAATTAACAGTATGTTTATCCAAAATAAAGTGGTGCCATCAACGTACACAAAGAAAAGGCGAATTCTTAACTTCTGACGAATTTTTGTAACGATAGTAAACAAAGGTGAACCATTGCTGACATTTCAAGGATCAAACTAGTTGCCTTTCAAAAAGAGATTGGCCTTTTAAGTTTATTTTGCACGATCTTTAAAGAGCACAGGTGCGGAGGACATCGACAACAGAGAGGACAACGTCCAATAGCGTCAGTGTAGACAGAAACAGTGAGTGAGTGACACCATGGAAAGCGAGGCAGAAGTCACAGGAAATGCCACCAGCCCCCCTCTATGACACAGAGGCTTGGGTCTCTTGATAGCGGATACACAAAGATTTGCGATAGTAGCCACCAAATAGGCGTTTTGCAATTCAAAATAAACATATTCCTGCATCAAAAATATGATTTCAAAAATTACTGAACCATGCAATAAGCCACACAAAGCAGTGTTACCGAAGAGGTGCTGGACACCTAGGTGGTCCTGGCTTGGATAGGCCTTTACCGTCTTATTTTCCGACTGCTTGCTGACTAGACAAGGCTAAGCTTGCTCCCTCCTATAACGTGTATTTGCCAGAGAAAGTGGGCACATCCAACTAGTCAGCACACTGGTCTGCTTTAAAAATTAAGCCGGCTTCGCCTTAGTGGTGCCAAGCCGAAAGGAAGCGTGGTGCTCGGCGGCCTTCTTTGCTTCTCTTCGGTTCACTTTTTCGTTCTTGGTCTCTTTTCCAGTTTGTTCTGTTTCTTTTTGTCACTTGATGTTCAGTTATATTATTCACATTTTCTCTCTTTTTCTCTCTTTGTATGTCTCGCTTCCTTCCTCTTTCAATATCTATATGTGGCTTGTGTTGTCGTGTTTCCCTAGCCATAGAAGTAATGTCCGCATATTACGTCATCATCAAGGCGCTCAAAGAACAAGAGGATGATTTCTCTTTGGCGCGAGCACGGGCTCAGTATGCTGCAGTTGTCTGTACCATATGTAGTTTTGATTGCGTGAAACCATCTTCATGAAGCTCGAAGAACAAGGGAAACAAGACATGCGTTAAAATCATCATGAAGGCGCCCCAAGAAGAGGAGGAAGAAGACTTCTCATTGGCTGAGCATGCACTGAATATACAGCTGGCTACGCTATATGTGGTTTTGACTGCGTTAGCCAAGCACCGAAGACAGCATACGACAGCACACGATAGCCTGGCGCCTTAGTGTGCTCCTCACTTAAAATTAGAAGAACACCTGGGAGGGAAACACCGCTTGGGCTCCGTACATTTTAGTGTCTCTTGTTAACCTTTTTTTCCGAGTGTTTGGGTAGTGATTGAGCGTGTGCCCATTTATGATGATTGTAATTTCCGACCTATAGAAGGCATGTCGTACAAGCAGCAGGATAAGGACGGTTCCGTGCGTTGAACGCATTCGCAGATGAGTTCATTTTTTCCACTGTTGACAAAGCATTAGATGTAGCAATTGTCTTCACGTCATGGATGAGACATGTTCCTGAACGCGATACTTCTTAAACCAATAAACAACGGGGAAGCGATACAATCGGTCACGCAGGAGTGCAGTGAAGTCGTCCGGTTGGTAGATGTTTAAGACGGGTACTGCGCCAGACACGTGGACGTGATAGAACGATCGACTCACCGCCCTGTCCGTCATTCTATCGCCATTACTTGTCTAGTGCTCTTAGTTGCCATACTAATTTGAACCAAGTAATTTTAAAAAGTTTTAGCCTTAACTAAAGGAACTGACTGAACTTTTTCCCCTCCTTCGTGTGACGTTAAGTATTGATATATTGTTATGCTTTGTGCACTTGCATACCATGCACTATATTTTGTGCACTTGCATACCATGCTTCATTCTGAAGGCAGCAGAAACCCTGTAAACAAATAAAATAAAATAAAAATCCATGGAAATATGGATTGCTGTCATATGTGACACTCATTACGGTATCTTTGTTGTGTTCTGATTTAGGTTTTTTTTTTTTTTTGGCTAATGACATTCCAAAACGAGCGATCAAATTTTTCGGGGGTAAGGCCCGTGCCACCTCATGTTGTTTTATGGCGTTTGAAAGCCGCCCACTGCATATGGAATAAAACCCCATGACGGTGCTCGCACTGCACCCTTCTGAACTGTGCTTTAGACCAAAACAACCGACGCGTGCATCGTCAACTCATCAATTATTAATGATGTCTGAGCTTCGGTGTCATGTGCAGCCGCTTATTTCGACACAGTATGCGCACCGTCTTTTTTTTGTTCCTTAGCTCGAAGCACTTTAGATACCGATGCAGAACGGTAGCCCACGACCGCAGTCATGTCGTTTTATTTGATATTCCATGGGCTTTCTTACGCACCTACAGAAATCACCACGCAACATGCACGTTAGCAAAAAAAATTATTTCGGTCATATAATAATGCATTCTGTAACCTTACGGAACGTTCTTGGCCGACGTCGGCTTGGCCCTAGAGTGAACATCTAAGTGATATTGGTTTTCTCACTAGTTAGAGGCGATAAGGAATGCCCTAATGAGTGTCACGTGATTACAAACAAATGTCGTTCGTACCATTCTGTAGTGTTAAACAACATTTTAAAAATTCTTGGTTCGGCTTCTACTTACCTGGGACCATTGTGAAATTTCAAACCTGAGCCGGCCTGTCACTGGCACTTTTTAATACAAATGAAATATACGAACTGTGATCGTCCTTGTATAAGTTTTAGAAGGAATGATGTCGATGGTCTGACGAAATCTCAGCTGGTCGAGATAAATTGCGGGCTCATACAACATTAACACTTTCGTCGTTGTGTTTCAAAGTGGATGCCATTGAAGTGACTTCTAATAAAGCCGTTGTGTGAGATTGCTCTTGCTTGACATGAAGCAGGCGCTGTCCCAGCCTGTCTGCTGACTTGTGGTCAGCATGCTCTGCAAGTGCGCTGAAAGTCACGTGTTGCGCATTAACGTGCTTCTGTGGCTCCATGAGTCTTCTCTGAATATTCCGCCTCCCGCCGATGTACTTGTAGTTGCGACGGTCTCGCTGATGCCTGTAACGCAAAGGAAATGAGTGCACCTAAGATATACAGCGCCCATGAATAGGGCGGATGGGCCAGATTAAGCTGACTGGATGTGATGAAGGAGGCAGTAGAACCCCTGAAACTCAGGTCAATTCGCACGTTCTCCTTGCTTGACTTGCAGTCTTCATTATTGAAGCACAGGGGCACCACGGATCTCTTGTGGCTAGTTCGTTGTAGACAACGAAAGTGTAGGAAGCGATCCGTGTGCGTGTTTCCAGCACAGTGAATTTATATGTTACCATTTATGTTTTCTTTAGAATGACATCGTGGAAGGGCAACTGACACAATAACCTGAACTACCCACGTAGCATAAGAACACTTTTCGTTGTACCGTAATTGACGCAAGAGCCGTGACCAAACTGAATGCGCCCATCATGGTGTTGCGCCCATCCTTGTAAAAGTTTTGCTCAAAGACGAAATGTGTTGTGGCGAAGCTTGTTCTCAGTAGTCTGTTTATATCGGCCGCGTAAAACGGGGTACTGTAATGGCGCGTTGACACTTGGCCTCGAAGGGAGCGAACGCGCCAAAACTCACCGGAAATTCACTGGCTTGTGTGTCTGCTCGTGTTGATTCTGCTGGTGTATCTCCCGAAACAACGTTTGAAAAGGTGCAAACTGTTTCTTTTCAGTACTTTGCATGCATAAATAGAATTCGGTACGAAATGTAATGCTCAGGAAACGGGCACAAAAATTGAAGGACACTTTCTACATTCCAAAGTGTGTTCGGCGAAAGCGTGTGGCCATTCCACTGATTATGCCATGTCTTTTTTTCTTTTACACTCTCAGTGGGATAAGACACAAACCGAATGGGTGCGTGTTTTCTTCTTTATTTTTTACCGCGAATCGCAGCGAGACGCGAGACTCATCTTCCTCCGTTCGCATGCGTTAGTATTTTCTCGCGCTTTGCCCATCGTGCAAACGCCATCCGCGCTCCAGCTCTTAAATTGACGGACCCTTTGTAAATTGGAAAGTGTATTCCGTGAACGCCTGAGTCCATTGAGACGGCGTCGGTCAGAATGATTGCAAACTCTGGGCACAGCGACGCTACGCAAGCAAAGCGCGAGTGCTATAGAGTCCGACGCGACCGGCGTCCGTCTGCGCATAGCGGCGGCAACCTGGCTCCGTGCCAGAGCTCGGATGGACGGACGGACAGACAGACGGATGGATGGACGGACGGACGAACAGACAGACAGATGGATGGACGGACGGACGCCGGACGGAGGTCAGACGGACACCGGATGGACACCGGACGGACGTGAGCATGAGACATTAAAGGCTTTCGCCTTAAAGATTACACCATCTCCCGCTAAAGGGAACCATGTGTAGATGCGAAGCAGCGGGCGCTAACGCTTACACTGGCGGCGGCGTTGACGCTGGCGCTCATCGCAGCGTTGCACAGGAGAGAAACCTGGGGGGGCGCAAAGCACGCAGTGATGGACCGGTGTTTCCTACTGGAACATCCCAATCGCTGCTAATGGGCAATGAGAGACAGAAGACTCCGACTGGACACAGACACCCACACTCAGCTTTTAGTTAACGCGCACGCTGCGAATTTTTTATCGTTCGACAACGCACAGGAGAAATCTCCCACCGGCACCACCTTGCAGGTCAAGATCCATTGCCATATATACGGGGTGGGCAGTGAACGGTTGTGCAGCGCGAGCAGTCGTTTTTTTCAACCAAGAAACTCGCTAGCAGACGCTGCCTGCGTCGGCGTCGCGAGGCGAGAGAGGGGGGAGCGTAGGAGAGGGAAGACGCGCATGCGCAGTGGGGGTGTGGACACCGCGGGCAGGGATGCCTACAGGAGAGAGGGGGGAGCGTAGGAGGGAGAAAGGGGGGGAGTGTATGAGGGGGAGAGAGGTAGGGGACGCGCATGCGCAGTGAGGGGTGTGGCCTCCGCGGGGAGGGATGCCTAGAGGAGAGAGGTGGAGAGGAGGTTTTTTATTTTTATTTTTTTAATGGGTTGGCGCATGCGCAGTGGGGGGTGTGGACGGACGGACGCCGGACGGGCGCCGGACGAACACCGGACGGATGGACACCGGACGGACGTGAGCATGAGACATTAAAGGCTTTCGCCTTAATAGAATGAGGAGAAGGCGGCGGCGGCGGTGGCGGACACGACGGGCAGAACAAATGTGAACGTTTTGGACGCGCGCGGACGTCGTTTTCCGGCCGCTCTGGTGTTTTCGTTCTCGCTTCGCTTGTCAAGTGTGAATGGGCCCTAAGGGCAGCGATATCACCGATTTCAGCGCCTTACTACACACAATTAATGTCACATCGATTGGCATGCTTTGACACGCCAGCAGGATCTGACACGCCAGTGTTGGCAATTCTTGGAAGGCCATATAGAGAATGTTTGGACTCTAAAGGTCAGTAAACATTCTAATGTTCATTGGACATTGTTTAATGTTTTCACTAGTGTATAGAACGTTCGAAAAAATACACACTTCTTTACACTCACTACACGATCACTCTGTGTATTTATTACCTTCGTGATATCTTATCGTTTATTGGATGTATAAGTTCAGATGACAATTAAGATACCTAGGCTATTTTGTTGGGCACTGTACAACAAATTGTACGCACAGCTCAAAATAAGCGCCGTAATCTGGTTGAAACCGGCCATCTAGGTTGGTTTTCTTAGTTAGAAGTGACGATACAGTGGCCACATGTGATGGTACGAGCCACCTTGATAAGAGTAATGGTATGAGCGAGCCTAATCACTCAGCTGAATACAAATTTGATCTACTTGATTCACTGCAGGATCTAAGTTCTACGGCTGAACCACAGAGTACTAGTTGAGATGTGTGAAATTTGACGACTGCACCGGTTTCTGCGACTTCACAAGTGCATTATTCGACAGGTAGAAATGTAAGACGTTACCACAGGAATCCCATGCATCCTTTCGCTGCTGAATAAAATTAAACGCTGGTCTTGTTCTCTTTCCAAATATTTTACTGAGGAAACTTACTTATTGCAAGTGCATCTAAGGCGGGTTAAAATCAAGAGGAGCAATAGTTTTTATTCTGCTTTGTCAACACAGGCCCAGCAATGCCCGTACCACGCGCATATGAAGAGCCAATCTGATGTATGAACCGGCATCACGGATCTAGAGTCCACGCACTGGAGCTCTATTGTGCAGAAACAGTACCCAGAACCTGAACTAAACGCGTTGCAGTGAAAATGTGTCGAAACTAGAACCCCAGTAAAGATTATTTTCACGAATCCATTAAAGTGTACTGCTTGTGAAATAGTCCAACTTCATCCTCGACAGCACACATTTCATGATCAGGGTTACTGGTGGACTTTGCGCCAGATTGGCTAGTTTCAGAATCAACTTCTCTTTTGTCGCATTTACTGGCCATTTCTCCGTAAGTGTAAATAACTATTGTCTGCAAGCTTTCCTGTCGCGTTGGCCTATGCGCCCACATGTCCTTGCGTTGCCAGCGGGCTAGTGCGCATCGAGGCACTCAACGAGCGCCCCTCCGTCTGAAAAGACGGAGGGACGCGCACGTAAGAAAACGCTTCGCATTATAGCACAGTGCTGACACCAGATTCGAATGCTAAAACACAGCGCGTGAGTGTTGACTCTTCATCTTCGGTTAGATTTCGTTGCTTGAAGCTGGACTGATATTAGTGTTGCTTTGTACCAATCTCGGTCTACGGCTTCATGAAAAAGAGAGCTTCAACCATTGGCGTGCGCAGGGTTCCCCTTCGGGAAAGGGGGGGGGGGGCAATAGTAGCCAAAGAGCCACAACAATATTTAATGTTGTGGCTATTTGGCTACTTTATCTCCAGTTCTGACTCCTACTCAAATGAGCCCAACGGCAACCCTGTTCATGATCGCTATTTGCATTATAAATTGCCACAATATTGCGCTACTGTAAGGTAGAAATATTCTTCCGAGAAGACCACATTCACAATGAATTCATACTTAAGCTACGAAGGCTACCACGACTTCTGGTGGCCCACACGCTCGTCGAACAGGCAGTCCCTACCGGCAGAACGCAGGAATATGAATGCCCAAGATTCCAGCTTGTCCCTGTATGCGCACAACATTCGTAAATTGTACTATCTTCTTTCACTGATGCATGAAGGCGATTTGATTGCAATGACTCCCAGCCTAAATATGCTGGGTACGATTCCCGCATTCATTTTGCTATCAGTAATGCAGCTATTTTTGACTACAGCGCTCGATGTTGCACCTAACCATCAAGAAGACGAGAAAGCTAGATATTACCCGCACTTAACTTATAGTCTGCGTACAAACAAGCGCCTTTAGAAAGCGTTTCGTTTTTCGAAGGCTATGTAAAGTTTTTTATTGCGATAGCAAATATATGGACAGTCTCGGCGGGTTCTTGCCGTCGCCGTTGCCGCCGCCGTCATGTTGCGTACGAAGTCCAAATTGATGAGAGCCCCCTGCGCATCGTACGTTCTACCAGCGGGTAATAGCGCGCGAGCGGGAGCGATGAACGCGGCTGAAGAGGAGATCAAACGAGCCGGCCCATCTCCGTCGCTCCGAGGCGCATACGATAAGATCCCCCCAACTGTTCGACCGACCGGCCCCGCCCGTCATTCTCGAGCGTGAAAAGACGCGAGGCGGGAGGCGGGGGGGTTTTCCCTCGAGCGAGCTTCGATTTTATGAGCGCGGTCGTCGCTGGCGCGCGCGTTATCTCCCTATTTCGGCAGCCGATAGCGGGTGGCCGGTATATCCTTCTACGTGCTGCACTCTCAACGCGAAGAGAATGTGGTGTGAAGAGCGTCCTGGAGGGGCCGTAATCTCTTAAAGCAGCGTTTACGAGAGTTGCGTGAAATCGGATCCAAAGGAATTAGCTACCAGCCTCACTTCGTATAACATTACAATTTGTTGCTATCGCATTCAGTGCTTCGCCCTTGTGGTGAAACTGTGACCTTTATTTTTTTGTTACCATAAGTTATGAAGCAAGCTCACGGAGTTGAGGAAGAAGACGACAGAATTCACGCCCAGGGGACTGGGGGGGGAAGAAGAGAGGACAAAGGAGAAGTTAGGAAATGGCGACCTGAAGAGTACTGTTTGTTTATTATGTCTGGTCTCGTTACATAATTTGGCGCAGCCGACTACAAGAGCCATTATGTGGGTGACTTTCTTTGTGGACAACCGCAGCGACTCTGCGGTATTAAAGAAATATTAAGTTGAGGACTACGCCGCTGTGGAACTTCCTGAATATGTGACTACAGCTGAGCTTCTTAACCTCATTCTGAATGAAGCTTCCATGTCTTCAGAGGAACTTTCCAAGCGAACTTTTGTGAAAGTAAACATTCCTCTAAGTACTTTCAACGAGCTAGTGCTGACACCACTAAAAAGGAATTGCACGATCTGGCCGGCATCGTCTAACGAGTTAACGACCGTGTTGCGAGGCATTACAGTTCAGCAGCAGCAAATCTCGCAGCAAAACACTGTTATGAAGACTCTCGCTGCAGAGATGACGAAACGGGCAAAGCAATCATTGCGACTAATACAGCCAGACGTATTTGACGATGTGTCCGACAATCCAGAAGCGAGAATAGCTTACTATGAACAAGCTGCGAAAAACAATGGATGTTTGTCTCACGAAGACTTGGTGATGAGTATGCGACAGTTCCTTCGCGGGGTAACAACAAAGTGGCACGAATGGTGATATTGCAAACAGGAGCCTGAACCTTGGTGGAAATGGAAGGAAAGTTTCCTGCCAACTTTCAACAAGAATCCGATTGAGCGGTGGCATGAGGCAATATTCTACCGTTTTCAGTCTGGAACGCCACTCGAGTATTTCCTTGAAAAACAGCGATTTCTTCGCCCAGCTGAACCTGTATTGTCGACCTCGTCACTTCTTTCTCTTATAATGCACGGCTTACCAAGAGATTTGCAACGACAGGTTTTAATACACTGTCCGAAAACGCCCGAAGCGCTTCTCCAACTACTCAAGCTATTGTCGCATCCTTGCGCTGAACGAGACTTCAAAATTAAACAAGATATTTCAGAGACGTCAAGCGTTAGCTACTTGAGTGACAAGTACTCGATGGATTTTGGAGGCGCCAATTCTGACGTTAGAGGAATTTCAACTCGCGTAAAGATGAATAGGCCCTCGAAATATGAATGCAGCGTTGGAGCACGGAATAATTCTAAACTCACCCCTACGACGCATGAAACCGTCCAACTTGTGTCATAAAGTTTACTGCACATACAACTCGAAGTAAACGGTCAAAATAAGCAAACACTTGTACACAGCGGAGCTTCAGTTTCAGTGATAAAACGAAGCTTAGCGAAGCCCGAGGGCATATTCAGAGGCATAACTGTGGTGTACTGCGAATGGATAAGGATATGCCTGAAGTACCAATCACTATCCGTAGAAACACTGGCTTTGGTGATAGAAGACATCGAGTGTCACTTTCTACTTTCTGGTCCAGGCATGAAACTACTGAAACTTAGCATACACTGGGATGACAATGTGTCAGTGAGCCAAGATGTGCAACCTGTGGGAAACAGAGACAAAATGCGCATCGTGACCAAATGAGATGACATCCCTACAATATATCCAGAATTATTCTGCAAAGGTGGCTATCCTCCAGGCGCAAGAAAGTTTGAAGTTCCATTCAAACTACATGACACAACCGTCGTACGAACGAAACCATACCACCTCACCCGGGAAAAGAAAGCATGGCTGATAGAAGAGCTTGGCAAGATGCTGGATGCAGGCATTATCCGTCCGTCCGTATCGCCATATGCATCGCCAATCACCATAGCGCCTAACGAGGACGGGAGCCTTCGGCTTTGCACGGACTACAGAGCCAACAACAGTCAGACGCATCTTATTCCATTTCCTATGCCCAGAATAGATGACATTATAGACGAGACAGGCGGATGTTCCTGGTTTTCTAGGATCGACCTCTGTGAGGGCTTCTGGCAAGTACCTCGTCAAGAAGATACAAAGCAGTACACCGCTTTTGTAACCCCATTCGATATCTACGAGTACAACCGGCTGCCTTTCGGATGGAAGAACTCGCCTAGCTGGTTCTAGAAAATGATGAATACGGTTCTACACCCTTTCATAGGAACATTTTGCAATGTCTACATGAATGATATCATCGTTTATTCTAAAAGCGAAGCCCTCCATCAACAACATCTGGCACAGGTCCTCACAGCTTTGACAAAAGCCGACCTCAAGGTCAACCTTAAGAAGAGCGAATTTTTCAAGAGCTAGGTGACTTTCTTGGGCAGAGTGCTAGACGGCACTACGAAAAACACCAAGGAGAAATCAGTGGCACGCATCGCAAAACTCGCGAACCCCTTCGATGTCCACTCACTGCGGGTTTTTTTCGGGTTGGCCGGTCATTTTAAGGCATTTATCCAAGATTATTCTCTTAAGACGAGATGCTTGACAAGACTTATGCAAAAGATGTACCATGCTGTTGGACAGATGACTGTGAAATGGCCTACAAAGAGCTGGTACGAGTTACATCGTGGGATCCAGTCCTTACATTACCAGACTTTGATTTACCATTCGAGCTCAACACGCATGAATCACATTACGGAACAGGAGCAATACTTTACCAGCGAGATAAAAGCCGGCCAAGTAATCGCGAACTCCGCGTAATTGGTTACCACAGTTACACTTTTAACAAAGCGGGAGTGAATTATACAACAACGGAAATAGAACCACTGGCCGTTCTAAAGGCTGTTCGATACTTCCGCTCATACCTGGAAAGTAGAAGATTCAAGTTATATACTGATCACGAGGCACTTACCCATCTTTTGAAAATGGCAGAGCCAAAAGGAAAAGTCGCCTGGTGGGTAAACGAGCTGCAACAGTTTTACTTTGAAGTGAACCATCGCCCAGGAGCTTCAATGAAAGACGTCGATGCGATGTCCAGATTGGGGATTACACTTGTTGATGTACAATGGAACACAATAAGCGCAGCCAAACTTTGGGAAGGCACTAAAGCTTTACAGCTCACAGAAACCGGAAGAATAGCAGTGCCTTCTACGCTAATTCCGAAAATTTTGGATCATTATCATACAAGTTGTCATTCGGGTGGTCACGATGGTTTCTGGGGGACCTACATGAAGCTGCCCAAACGATTCACATGGCCCGGCATGAAAGAGGACTAAAAAAATTAAACCATCTCCCGCTAAAGGGAACCATGTGTAGATGTGAAGCAGCGGGCGCTAGCGCTTACACTGGCGGCGGCGTTGACGCTGGCGCTCATCGCAGCATTGCGTAGGAGAGAAAACTGTGGAGGCGCAAAGCACGCAGTGATGGAGCGGTGTTTCCTACTGGAACATGCCAATCGCTGCTAATGGGCAATGAGAGACAGAAGACTCCGACTGGACACAGACACCCGCAGTCCGCTTTTAGTTAACGCGCACGCTGCGAATTTTTATTGTTCAACAACGCACAAGAGAAATCTCCCACCAGCACCACCTTGCAGGTCAAAATCCATTGCCATATATACGGAGTGGCCAGTGAACGGTTGTGCAGCGCGAGCAGTGGTTTTTTAAATGCGAAGCATTTCTTAGCGAACTTCGGCGACTTTGAGCGTATCTATCTATCTATCTATCTATCTATCTATCTATCTATCTATCTATCTATCTATCTATCTATCTATCTATCTATCTAGCCGCCTACGACTTTGGGCTCTCCTGGCCATATCGTTCATGGGATTTATACCCAATTCGGTATAGCATAACATGACTGTATGACTAACATTAATGACTGGTCATATCATGAAAATCATGACTAACTTGTCATGAAAAGTATGATTTACGCGCCATGGCCATAGTGCTCCTGAGGCCGTTTCCTTAATTTGATGTATCCAAAAATTGGTACGATGTGACATTTCTGCATGACCAACATAAATGACAGGTGGTAATATGAAAATCATGACCTGCATGTCATGTACAACATGATTTATATGCCACGCTCATGGCGCGCTGACGGCCGTTTCGCAAGCTTGATACACACCAAATTTGGTATTGCGTGACGTGACTGTATGACGAACATAAATCCCAAGTGGTAATATTATGACGTCTTGGTTGAACACGACGTTTATTAGACGCGAGGTCTGGAAGCCAACGGGCAGAGCGCGCACACACTCGATGATGATGAGAATGACACGGTGACGATGAGGACAGAGTGACAAACGGATGATGATGATTATGATAATGCACAGGTGAGGAAGAAGTACATAACAAATGCCCACACTAATTCCCCCCACGTGGAAGCGGACATCCTGGCCGCCGCATGTCAAAATGACGAGGAACGTCGCGTGAATGGTTTCATGCGAGAAACATGCACAGTCTCTGTACTGCGGTGAGGGCGGTCTGTTGAGACGACAAGTGGTGTCACGCGGTAATTAACAGGCGAAGTCTGCTCCAAAACTATGTACGGCCCGATGAAGCGTGGTTGAAACTTGCCACAGAGACCAGGGGTGCGAATAGGTGTCAAAAGCAGCACTTCGTCACCCGGTCGGAAAGATACAACGCGATGGGATGCGTCATAAATAATCTTCCGCTCTTGTTGTCTCGCTTCCGTGTTCATGCGAGCTTGATGGCGAGACTGGGCCAGTCGGGAAATGTATTCTTGGCTGGAAGACTGAGATGAGTTAACATTGCTGTTGAAGAAGGAAACGTCGAGAAGGGTAGTAGGGACACGTCCGTAAACGAGGTAGAATGGCGAGTAGCCGGTTGTGCGCTGAACGGCCGTGTTGTAGGCGAAGGTGAGGAATGGTAGAAGGGTATCCCAGTTTTTATGGTTTGGTTGGACGTAGACGGCTATCATGTCAGCAAGAGTGCGATGAAATCTCTCGGTGAGACCATTGGTCTGAGGGTGGTAACTTGAAGCTGTCTTGTGAGTAGTGCCAGAAGCGCGCAGTACTTCATTTAATATTTGTGACAGGAACACCCTTCCACGATCACTAAGCAGTACACGATGAGCCCCATGACGCAGAATTATAGCGTGAAGAACGAAGTCAGCGACTTCCGCAGCTGATCCAGTAATCACAGAGGCTGTCTCAGCGTAGAGCGACAGATGGTCTACGGCGGTCACTATCCATCGTTTGCCAGTAGGTGTGATGGGAAGAGGCCCGTAAAGGTCGACACCTACAACCTCGAATGGCATTGCGGGGCACGGAATTGGCTGCAGAGGTCCGGCAGGGCCAGATGTCGGGAGTTTACGACGTTGGCATGGGAAGCAGGAACCGACGTACCGCGCTACGCTAGTAGAAAGGCCAGGCCAGTAGAAACGACATCGAATGCGGTCAAGAGTTTTGTGAAAACCAAGATGGCCAGCAGTCAAGTCATCGTGGAAGGCTTCAAGCACATGAAGTCGCAGAGAGCATGGTAGCACAGGAACCCACCGTTGGCCGTCAGGATGATAAATGTGGCGGTAGAGAACGCCATTTTCCAGCTTAAATTGCAGGAGTTGACGACGAAGTCGCGCGTTAGGTGGATGGGAAGCTCCCGAGAGGCGGTCCATAATACGCCTGCAGTATGGATCGGACAGCTGGCGGGAGCTAAACGTTGGCTCGTCGTCCGAAAACAGTTGGTCTATTGAGGCGAGCGTAGGAGCTGCGGTAGAAGTGACGGCCGAGCTCTCGCCAACGCCGAGCTGAGTAGGAGGAAGCGGGCAGCGAGAAAGAGCGTCGGCGTCTTGATGTTTTCTACCAGACTTGTAAGTTATGTCAAGGTCATACTCCTGCAGGCGTAGAATCCACCGACCCAAGCGTCCGGACAAGTTCTTTAGAGTGGAAAGCCAGCATAAGGCATGGTGGTCCGTAACGATTGTAAAGTGACGGCCGTGGAGATAGGGACGGAACTTCTGCACCGACCAAACCACAGCCAAACATTCCTGTTCAGTTATCGTGTAGTTCTTCTCGGCAGCGGTGAGTACGCGACTGGCGTATGCAACAACTCTCTCTAGCGAAGAGTTGTCGCGTTGCAGGAGAACGGCTCCAATACCGCGGCCGCTAGCGTCTGTATGTAGGATAGTCGGTGCGGCTTCGTCAAAATGGCAGAGTACAGGCTCGGACGTGAGGGCGCCCTTTAACAGGTCGCATGCCGTCTGACATTCTTCAGACCACAGAAAGGGGACGTCTGAAGCAAGTAGCTGGTGTAGTGGAGCAGCTATTGAGGCGAAGTTCTGGATAAACCGACGAAAATAGGAGGCGAGGCCGAGGAAACTCCGTAACTCCTTCGGCCTTTCGGGGCGCGGAAAGCGAAGGACCACAGCAATCTTGTCAGGGTCTGGCCGAATTCCATCCTTGCTGACGACGTGTCCCAAGACCTTGATAGACTTGCTGGCGAAACAGCATTTCTTGGTGTTGAGTTGGAGACCAGCGCCGGCAATGCACGTCAAAACTTCATCCAAGCGTTGTAGGTGCTGAGCAAACGTTGAGGAAAAGATAACGATGTCGTCGAGGTAGCAAAGGCAAGTTTTCCATTTCAGGCCGCGCAGCACGGTGTCAATCATGCGCTCAAAAGTCGCGGGCGCGTTGCACAGCCCTAAAGGCATCACATTGAATTCGTATAGCCCGTCGGGGGTGGCGAACGCTGTCTTCTCTTTATCGTCTTCATGCATGGGAATTTGCCAGTACCCTGAACGCAAGTCGAGGCTCGAAAAGAGTATTCCGCGCCTTGTAGGGAATCAAGGGCGTCGTCAATGCGTGGCATGGGATACACGTCCTTGCGAGTGATCTTATTGAGCGCCCGGTAGTCCACGCAAAAGCGCACAGAGCCATCCTTTTTACGGACCAAAACAACAGGTGACGACCAGGGGCTAGATGAGGGGCGGATGACCTCCCGTTTGAGCATGTCGGCAACGTTTTTCTTCTATAATTTTTTCTCTCAGCTAGAGATACGCGATAGGGCCGGCGGTGTACAATAGACGTCCCAACTGTTTGAATTCGATGAGCTGTAGTGGTAGTGCGGCCCAACGTAGAAGAGCAAACATCGAAAGAACTTGCGTGTTTCTGCAACATTGCAAGCAGCTGCTGCTTCTGTGAAGCTGTCAAGTCGTTGCTGATGGCGGCGGTAAAGGTGGAGGAAGAAGCATGCTCATGATTGGAAGGATCTTTGGATGCGACGGCTTGAAGTGGCGTGACGAATACAGGCTCGTGATCGACGACACGGGCCACCGTAGTGCTCTGTGGAAGTAGAATCTTCTCCGATGTAGAGTTCACGGCGGTGACGAGTGCAGACCCATTGCGTAAACGAACGACACCGGACGCAAGAACTATGCCTTTACGAGCGCACAGAGATGAAGGGGAGACCAACACGTCGCCGTGGTCGATGTCGTTGGACGTAATGGTGACAATTTGTTCTTGAAGTGGCGGCAGTTCGGTGTCTTCCGCAGCGATCAGACGAAGTGGCTTCTGGGTGTCGTCGTCGAGCATGTAGTCGGTGTCAGTGAGGTGGACGACGCGTTCTCCACAACAAATAGCCGCTGAAGCAGATGACAGAAAATCCCACCCTAAAATTAGTCTGTGTGAGCAACGGGACAGGACAGCAAACTGTATAAGATGACGGATACCGTCTATAAAAACACGAGCAGTACAACAAGTGGAAGGGCGAATGGTGTTCCCCTGGGCAGCAACTAATGTGGGTCCATCGTAAGGTGTCATCACTTTGTTCAGACGTCGACACAAATCAGCACGTATAACAGAAAATGTCGCGCCCGTGTCCACCAAAGCATCGACATGCACTCCTTCCACAACCACAAAAACCATGTTGCACGGGCCTGATGGAGGAATTTCAGTCCTAATTTGGAATGCAGTTTGTCCTCCAAAAACTGCATCACCTAGTTTTCCGACTGATTAGCAGTGGCGAATGAGGCAGGCCGAAGTGGAGAAGAGGAGCGGCGATAGGGCGAAAGTGAGCGGGGTCGTGCGGATCGGCTGTTCCGCGAAGCATTCGATGCGGGCGGAGATGGAGACCGGTGGGGAGGCGACGAGTACCGTTGACCATGATAAGAGGCCCCAGCGGAAAAATCTCGTTCACGCATGTCATAACCTCGACGCTCATCTTGCTGGCGCTTTCGGCAGAAACGCGATATGTGGCCACGATACCCGCAGTAGTAGCATACTGGGCGAGACGAACGCCAGGGTGGTGAGTAGAAGGCGTTCGGAGCACCTGAAGACAGTGCGGTCAGGTGGGCTGACGAAGGGTCTGGCGGCACCGAACGGAAGTTGACCGGGGGGCGCGGCAGGAAGCGACGCGTATGATGGTAGCGGCAACGACGTGTTCATGTCGCTGGGAGACGCGGCAGCAACTTGGGCGTACGTTGGTATGGGCCTAGGAGCAGGTGGCTGCACGTGCGCAGGGGAGGTCATGGATGTGAGTTCCTCCCGGATGATGTCGCGCAAGGCCGCTCCAGAAGACTGTGTAGAACACGGTGAAGGATGTGAGAAGCCCATCGCCTGTAGTTCTTCACGTATGATGTCCCTTATGAGGTCACGGAGATATTTAGAAGACGCAGAGTGGTGTTCGCCAATGTCTGGTTGGAGACGAACCGAGTCCAGGGCATCGAGGCGCTGACATGTCGTGACGACGTCAGCGACGGTACATGGGTTCTGAGCAGCGAGGGCATTAAATTCAACAGCCCCTATGCCCTTCAAAATGTGGCGAACTTTGTCCGATTCCGGCATGGACGAATTAACACGCCGGCAGAGCGCAAGGACTTCCTCGATGTACGATGTGTACGACTCACCGGGATGTTGTTGGCGAGTGTCGAGAGTCCTCTTCGCGACTGCTGACCGAACGGCGGGTGTGCCAAAACATGACGGAGCTGATGCTGGAAGGTCGCCCAGTCGGGTAAGTCAATGACATGGTTGAAATACCATGTCTTCGCAACGCCGGTCAGGTAGAAAGGGACGTAACGCAGTTTGCGGCCTCGTCCCACCGATTAGCAGCACTCACGCGGTCGTAGTCATCGAGGCCAGTCCTCGACGTCTTCTCCACGAAGACCAGCAAAAAGCGGGGGTCGCGCTGTTGCCCGTGTATGAAAACAGGAGGCGCAGCTTGCGGCGGCAGAGTGGAGATGGCATCAGCACCGGCAGGCTCGTTTTGCGACATGCTGCCGGACAGTGGGCGCAAGCGACGGCCTGAACGAAGCTCCAGGGGTTAGAGCGGGCTGGGAGAGGACCGAGGAGCGAAAATCCACCTCCACCACGTATGACGTCTTGGTTGAACACGACGTTTATTAGACGCGAGGTCTTGGAAGCCAACGGGCAGAGCGCGCACACACTCGATGATGATGGGAATGACACGGTGACGATGAGGACAGAGTGACAAACGGATGATGATGATTATGATAATGCACAGGTGAGGAAGAAGTACATAACAAATGCCCACAATATGCAAATCATGACATGTCATGTGCAACATGACTTGCATACCACACTCATGACGCTCTCGGAGCCGTGTCGCTAGCTTAATATACACCAAATTTGGTATTGAGGGACGTGACTGTATGACGAGCATAAATGACAAGTGGTAATATGGAAACCATGACATGTCATGTGAAACATGACTTGCATGCTACGCTCATGGCACTCTCGGGGCCGTTTCGCTAGCTTGATATACACCAAATTTGGTATTGCGTCACGTGACTGTATGAAGAACATAAATGCCATGTGGTCATATGGAAATCATGACATGTCATGAGTGGCATGACTTGCATGCCACGCTCATGAAACTCTCGTGGCCGTTTCGCCAGCTTGATATACACGAAATTTTTAAGGCGAAGGCATTTAATGTCTCATGCTCACGTCCGTCCGTCCGATCGTCCGTCCGTCCCACCAGCCCGTGCCCTGGCACGGTGCCAAGTGGGCGCCGGGGCGCGCAAACGGACGCCGGTCGCGGTGGACTCTACAGCGCTCGCGCTTTGCTTGCGTAGTGTCGCTGGGCCCAGCGTCTCTAATCATGCAAGGAAGGAGACGCGCGCATCACGTTCCATTCTTGCCGACCCCGTCTCAGTGAATGCTGGCGTTCGAGGAACACACTTTGGAATTGACAAAGTGTCCGTAAATTTAAACGCTGGAACGTGGATGGCGTCTGCATGATGCGCAGAGGGCGAGAATACGAACGCATGCGAAACGGTGGTAGATTGGTCTCGCGTCTCGGTGCGATTCGAGGTAAGAAATTAAGCGAACATAAGTGGCAGGTGGTAACACGAAAATCTTGGCATGCATGTCATCTACAATGTCATTTACATGCCACGCTCATGGTGCGCTTGCGTCCACTTCGCTAGCTTGATATACGCCAAAATTTGTGTTGCGGGACGTGACTGTATGAAGAACACAAGTTACAGGTCCTAACATGTAAATAATGACATGCGTATTATGTACAGCATGATTTGCTCCCTGCTGGCTGCTTCGCATCATATCGATTCCCACAGTGCGTGGGATCTGCCGGTTTCAACCAAGAAACTCGCTTGCAGACGTTACCTGCGTCGGCGTCGCGGGCGAGAGAGGGGGAGCGTAGGAGAGAAGAGAGAGAGGAGGGGACGCGCATGCGCAGTGGGAGTGTGGACGCCGCGGGCAGGGATGCCTAGGGGGGAGCGTAGGAGAGGAGAGAGAGGGAGGACGCGCATGTGCGCAGTGGGGAGTGTGGACGCCGCGGACAGAGATGCCTAGAGGAGAGGGGGGAGCGTAGGAGGGAGAGAGGAGGGGAGGCGCATGCGCGAGTGAGGATGTGGTTGCCGCGGGGAGGGATGCCTAGAGAGAGAGAAGGGGGAAAGGAGGTTTTTTATTTATTTTTTTAAAGGGTTTGCGCATGCGCAGTAAGGGGAGGGCACGCGGCACACCACCACCACCACCACCACCGGATTAAGCTTCGCCATAAGATGCTTCGCATCTAAAAAAGATATGTGCAATCGTGTCATGAATGCCAGATCAACAAGGTAAAGTTTAGACAGGCAACCCTACAGATGTATTACCAAAGCATTCTACCACACCGTTTGAGGGTGATTCACATGGACTTCGCTGAACTTCGAAAAAAATCTGAGACTGTCAAAAAAACTCGAGTCTTCCTGTTGTGCGCCGATGAGTGCACAAGGATGATGGCAGCAAAAGCTGGAAAGAGGAGGACGCCAACAGTGTGATCTCCTTTCTAAACCGCAAGATGTTCTGCAATGTCAAGGTGTTTGTTACAGACAATGGACCAGCTTTCGGGAGTCACCAACTCAATGAGTAAGGGCAAAGCGGCGAGGAGTTGCGCTCCAGATTTACTGCGCCGTATCATCCAGCAGCTAATGGGTTAGCGGAGCGAGCTATTCGCGACATCAAGCAGTAGTTATGTATGTGTCCAGACTTCCCAGGTGGATGAAAGTGCTGTCTGGAAGCTGCAGTGGCTCATCATAACCGGTCCTATACAACAGCTCCCTAGGATGCACACCGCTGTTTGCTGCTACCGGAAAAACCAACATATTTGCCAGCTGACAAGAACTTAGGAGTTGAGACAACGATCCGAAAGAACTTCGACAAAAATACAGAATACAAAGGACCCAGGAATAGAGGTCGGAGACTTCGTGCTGGTGAGAAAAGGACTGCCGAACTCGGGTGCGAATCACAGAGGGCCATTCTCTGTTGTCAAGACAGCAAGCCAACAGGGACACTTAAAGACTGTCTGGTACATCGGCCCCAATGGCACAGTGGAGTCGGCGTCTATAGCTAACGTTTTCAAATATCATCCCAGGAGGCATGAAAACACGGGTGGGGGGGAGTGAAGCAAGCTCACGGGAGTTGAGGAAGAAGACGACAGAATTCACGCCAAGGGGACTGGGGGGGGAAGAAGAGAAAATAAGGAGAATTTTGGAAATGGCGACCTGAAGAGTACTGTCTGTTTATTAAGTGCGGTTTCGTTACATGTTAAACGGCAATATACCCCATGCAGTCATATGCCTGCATCTGCTTTGATATCTAAACTCTTCCACTACCGGTTCACCAGGTAAGGTCAAGGCGTTGTCTCTCGAACAGAATAAAATGTTCTATGAAAATTTGTGGAAATTCAAATGATCTGTCTTTTTTTTACTTTAACATCTGGCGGAGGTTGGCGAAAACCGGTAGCCCAACAGACTATATTGTTCAAAGCATCCAGAAAACTGGTCGCCAGATTCAGAATATTCGCATCCAGTTTTAGCAAAATAAATATGGGCTACTTGTTATTCTGTGAAGTTCAATGTAAAAGCTGTTATGTGGACAAGAACAAAAAACAGTAGACCTAAAGTCGAATTCCCAATAAGTCACTGCAATTATGCAGTGACTTAAAATGCTGAGCAAATGAAAATTCTGCTTTCTCATAGGTGTTACATCTTCAAATTCAAAGTAAAACAATCCGTAACTTCCTCATAGGCCATTCAGACGCATCTAGTACTGAAGATTGCATCTGCCATTGGCGTAATAACTTTAAGAGAGAATGAGCCTTTGGAGTAGTAAAGTAGCGGCAAGTCACAACTCTTGACAACAGCAGTTATGTGGCCAGTGGAAATAGTTGCACCTCAACTCAGCTGTACTTGCTAAAGCTATCTCATATCTATCTTAGACAGCATTTCCATGATATCATTGGCTTTCTACGTCAGCAAGTGTTAGTTCCACTTAGAAATCACAAGAGATGAACCTTGGCATTCTTGTGACTGCAACAAACGGAGAGTTCATGGATAATGAAGCAGTCTAAAGGTCATCGATATACTACAATTACACGTCATTTCTGCATTGTCGGATCTACGCTACATTCATCGGCGATCAATATTTTCAAAAGAAGTTAATGGTTTGCACTTTTGGCAAAGCATTTGCTATGACGTAGGACAGCCCGCACTTAAGCAAAAGGCAAAGAGAGAGAGCTCCAAACGGAAGCCTCTCGCTGCCGGAGCTCAGTTTGTCGAAGTTAAAACAGTGTAAAAGAGAATGAATATAAATAAGTAAAGCCTTCACCATAAAGACAAAATTAAGTGCTGTAAACTACCCCCTTACGATTTTGTGTCCTTGTTCAAAAAACGTTAAACTAGTGTTACAGCGAAAGCTGTTATGAGATCACAACAAGGGTCGTTTCTGCGCCGTAGTTGTCCGCCGCCGCCGCCGGTGTCCGTAATCAATATCGCACGAAATAAGAAAAACAAACCTAAATAAACAAGAAAACACCTATGACAGCATGGGAATCGAACCCGGGTCCGCTGCGTGGCAGCTCAGCACTCTACCACTGAGCTACGCCACTTTTTTTTCTTTATTACTGAGGTACGCCACTGCTTAAAACTGGGGTGCAAACTGACCCTACGCAGGCTTCATATCGGGTAAGGAATCGCGTTAACGTGTGTTGGAAAGCGTTTTAGAGCAGTAAAGTAAGAACCAGGCGTCACAAAATGCGAATTGCTTAACGAGTGGGTCGTTCAATGCTCCAACCCTTTACAAAAGCCTGAGGCATCATTCTTCATCGTCGTCAGCCACAGCATCATCAAAGTGCACATAATTCGTTACAAGAGTCTAGCGGACACCGCGCTTTTTCTGAAGAATGACGAATAATGGCATAGTAGACGCTTTGCCACCACACAAAAATTATGATGATTTATGGCGTAGTGGGTACCATGCAAGTGGGCTTGTACTAGTTGCCCCAAGAGTGTTTAAAAAGGGCTAAAGGCCGCTCTCCCAGCTTTCGCTGTGTCTGTGCTGCGCGTTCTGCGCAGGCCTGGCGGTTTTTTTGTTGACGTGTATACTTCGTGTGAGTGCGAGTCTAACTTTGTGTTTATGCTGTTCTGTCAGTTGTTGTAGCTAATGCCAGAGAAATAATTAATGCCACTAAGGACATTCAACCGAGAGCACAGCATGAGTTCCCGCTATGTAACTAAAACTTATCTTCCATCATTGTAGTTAAAATAACTGCAAGAAGCAGCTACGTAAGCGGGACATTCACTCTGTGTGAGCCGTCAGCGTGATTTTGAGTGAGAGTATAAAAGTACCTAGGTAAGAAGACATAGATCCTACTTCAAATCCATCAATTCTTTTCGTGTTCTCACCTCGTTGGCTTCTCTGGCTTCAAAGAGTACCAACAAACTGACGGCGCGTCAGGTAGGGAAGTGGAATAAGAAAAAGGTAAGTCGTTTCACCGGCAACATGTCACAGAAAAAGCAACAGCTGAATAATTGCCTTAATGAACACTGCAACATTTGCAATTGATGGTGTTGTAGAATGAGCTCACGACATTGAAACCACAAGCGAATTAATGAAAAAAACAGGCAGTCTGTGTGTGCAATGCGGGTATAAATTGACGCATGAGTAAGCTTAGTGGACTAACGACGTAGCGGAGTAATCACATACCAGTAAGGCGTATGGTCACCTAAAGCCACAGAATGCTTAGGAAAAGATGGAAAATGCAGTGGATGCCGACACTTAGGTGAGAGGTCGTCAAATCGAAAAAACAAACTCAACTCACACTAGTTAGGGTGAATTGGAGATCACTGGGTAAGGCTATCGTCGTGCAGTGCACACGCCATTACCTGAAGATGACGGAGACGATGATGAACGATAAAGAAATGAAAATGCCTGTCGGCAATTTTCACGGCGCGATTGAGTGTAGAGCCTGACGGAGTGCTGTACCTTCAAGCTCTTGACTACGGCCAATGCATGAGGAAAGCAATAATGTCACAACATCTTCGCCATAACATGCAAAGTATAAAGGCCGATTGCTATTCTACGAGAAACGTTCATGGTTCCAAAATTGAAGGTTGCGTTATTTAAGCATTTGCACTTGTATTAACACTTCAGAAATATAATTTTGACGGTGTATTTGCGTGTGTGATCCTGCGAGTGTTAGCCAGTGCCAGTCGTAGCTATGACGGCGAGTGCAGAATACTCTCTGCTGTCTGGCGCCACATAGTACGAAAATCAATACATCTTAACCGTCAGAATGAGTTGTCGACGAGCGAGGGGACGGAGTATCAACAGATTATTCAGTATATTGAGGACAATCCCATTTTATTCAAAGCACAAAATTGCCGAGGAAAAAAAAAAACTTCGATGAGCAGGCCGGAAGAATATCAAAAATGCATCATTTGACGATCTTTTTATACGAGTAATGGGAATGGCGCCTTCCTTCGCAATGAACCTTGTTATTTGCTGGAAAGATTAGTCGGCCCATCTTATGCAGCCACGGCTCCTTGCGCAAGCCATCGCGCTTACACTGGGGTATCATATGAAGTGCATAGAAATTTGCGCCCTGGTTGTTGCAGTTATGCGCGCAACCACACGGTATAGCGCCAGCACACATCGCAGTAAAGAAAGCTCGCCCAACGTTCACTACATGGAGTAGCCGTGAAAAATGGCGCGAACGAAAGCAAAATATACCAGCAAAAGGCAGTATTCGCACGTCCCTAAGGGCAACGACAAATGAGATCAATTGTCGTACAGAAAAAAAAAATACACCATCTCCCGCTAAAGAGAACCATGTGTAGATGCGAAGCACCGGGCGCTAACGTTTACACTGGCGGCGGCGTTGACGCTGGCGCTCATCGCAGCGTTGCGCAGGAGAGAAACCTGGGGAGGCGCAAAGCACGCAGTGATGGACCGGTGTTCCCTACTGGAACATGCCACTCGCTGCTTATGGGCAATAAGAGACAGAAGACTCCGATTGGACACAGAGACCCGCAGTCCGCTTATAGGTAACGCGCACGCTGAGAATTTTTATTGTTCACAACGCGCAGGAGAAATCTCCCACTGGCACTACCTTGCAGGTCAAGATCCAGTGCCATATATACGGGGTGGCCAGTCAACGGTTGTGCAGCACGACAAGTCGGTTTTTTCAACCAAGAAACTCGCTAGCAGACGCTGCCTGCGTCGGCGTCGCGAGGCGAAAGAAGGGGGGAGCGTAGGAGAGGAGAGAGAGGGGGGGGACGCTCATGCGCAGTGGGGGTGTGGACGCCGCGGAGAGGGATGCTCAGAGGAGAGAGAGGGGGGAGAGGAGGTTTTTTTTTATTTTTATTGAAAGGGTTTGCGCATGCGCAGTAAGGGTGGCCAGAACGCACAGCACCACCACCATCACCACCACCGCCACCGGATTGAACTTGGCCATAAGCTGCTTGAAAAGAGGAGAGAGGAGAATGAAGAGAGGAGGTGGCATGCGTGGCAGCGAATACAAGGAATAGCGGTACCTTACCAAGAGCAAGGGGCTTCAGTGGGGTCCCTGTTCTAGCTACATCTAGCGGGTCTGTCTCTAACACGGATTGCTCGTCGACGCCATTAGCTCTCGGGGTCCGTTGATCAAGCTACAGGTCGACTCTTACACCAGGATTCAGTAAGCGCCTCTAGAATAGTTATGCTTCACTCTCAACACTCCTCTTCTGTCTCCTTCTCAACCTCTCTATACGTCCCATATACGTCCCCGCGTGTTTGAACCCCGCTATTGCTCGACTGAGTTAAGCACCACTTTTCACAGTGGAACGGGGTAGCGTTTTCAGGTCCCTTTCTCATTGCCTTCTCCTTTGCTTGTCATGCTTAACTTCTCGGTGGACACTTCAACTTTTTCACAAGGGAAGGAACTTGATCGTTTTTATGTATCTCTACGAGGTGACCAGTCACATAATCCTAATTTGAACCAAGAAATTTTAAAAAGTTGTTAGCCTTAACTGAAGGAACTGACTGAACTTTTTTTCTCCTCCTTCGTGTGACGTTACTAAGTATTGATATATTGTTATGCTTTGTGCACTTGCATACCATGCTCTGTATTTTCCTTTTTTCCCGTTCCAAATTGTGTGTCCGCGGTATTTCTGCTGCGCAGATCTGTGGTATTGTGATTCGCGGTATCGTGCAAATTTTTAGTGTACTGGTTTTGTATACTCCCCACTCTTGCTAATGGCTTCATTCTGAAGCCAGCAGAATCCATGTAAATAAATAAAAATAATCAAAAACCATCAAAATATGGATTGCTGTCATATGTGACGCTCATTACGGTATCTTTATTGTGCTCTGATTTAGGTTTTTTTTTCGGCTAAGGGCATTCCAAACCGAGCGATCAAATTTTTTCGGGGGCAATGCGCATCAATATCAATGATGTCTGTGCTTCGGTGCCATGTGCAGCCGCTTATTTCGACAAAGTACGCGCACCGTCTTTTTTGTTCTTTAGCTCGAAGCAATTAGATAGCGATGCAGTACGGTAGCCCACGACCGCAGTCACGTCATTTTATTTATATTCCATGGGCTTTCTTACGCACGAACAGAAATCACCACGCAACATGCACGTTACCAAAAAAAATTATTTCGGTCATATTATAATGCGTTTTATAACCTTACGGAACGTTCTTGGCCAACGACAGTGAACATCTCAGTGATATTGGTTTTCTCACTAATTAGAGGCCATAAAAATGCCTTAATGAGTGTCACGTGATTACAAACTATATGTCGTTCGTACCATTCTATAGTGTTGAACAACGTTTTAAAAATTCTTGGTTTTGGTTCTACTCACGTGGGACCACTGTGAAATTTCAAACCTCAGCCGGCCTGTCACTGGCGCTTTGTAATACAAAAGAAATATTCGAACTGTGATCCTCCATGTATAAGTTTTAGAAGGAATGAAGTTGATGGTTTGATGAAATCTCAGCTGGTCGAGATAAATTGCGGGCTCATACAACATTAAAATTTTCGTCGTTGTTTTTCAAAGTGGATGCCATTGAAGTGACTTCCAATAAAGCCATTGTGTGAGATTGCTTTTGCCTGACATGAAGCAGGCGCTGTCCCAGCCTGTCTGCTGACTTGTTGTCAGCATGCTCTGCAAGGGCGCTGAAAGTCACGTGTTGCACGTTAACGTGCTTCTTTAGCTCCATGAGACTATTCCGCCTCCCGCCGATGTACTTGTAGTTGCGACGGTCTCACTGAAGCCTGTAACGCAAAGGAAATTAGTGCACCTAAGATATACAGCGCTCATTAATAGGGCAGATGGGCCAGATTAAGCCGACTGGATGTGATGAAGGAGGCGGTATAACCCCTGAAACTCAGGTCAATTCGCACGTTCTCCTTGCTTGAGTTGCAGTCTCCATTATTGAAGCACAGGGACACCAGGAGCTCTTGTGGCTAGTTCGTTGGAGACAACGAAAATGTAGGCAGCGATCCGTGCGCGTCTTTCCAGCACAGAGAATTTATACCTTACCATATATAAGTTTCTTTAGAATGACATCGTGGAAGGGCAACTGGCTCAATGACCTGAGTTACCCACGTAGCATAAGTTACCCACGTAGCATAAGAACACTTTTCATTGTACCGTAATTGACGCAAGAGCCGTGACCGAAATGAATGCGCACATCATGGTGTTGAGTACATCCTTGTAAAACTTTTGCACAAAGACGAAATGTGTTGTGGAGAAGCTCGTTCTCAGTAGTATGTTTATATCGGCCGCGTAGATCGCGGTGCTGTAATGGCGCGTTCACACTCTGTCTCGACGGGAGCGAAAGCGGCAAACCTCACCGGAAATTCACTCGCTTGTGTGTCTGCTCGTGTTGATTCTGCTGGTTTATCTCCTGAAGCAACGTTTCAAAAGGTGAAAACATTTTCTTTCCAATACTTTGCATGCATAAATATAATTCGGTACGAAATGTAATGCTCAGGAAGCGGTCAAAATAGAATGAGGCGAAGGCGGCGGCGGCAGTGGCGGACACGAGGGGCAGAACAAATGTGGACGTATTGCACGCGTGCGGACGTCGTTTTCTGGCCGCTCTCGCGTTTTCGTTTTCGCTTCGCTTGTCAATTGTGAATGGGCCCTAAGGGCAACGATGTCGCCGATTTGAGCACCTTACTACACACAATTAATGTCACATCGATTGGCATGCTTTGACACGCCAGCACGGTCTGACGCGCCAGCGTTGGCAATTCTTGGAAGGCCATATAGAGAATGCTCGGACTCTAAAGGTCAGTAAACATTGTAATGTTCATTGGACATTGTTTAATGTTTTCACTAGTGTATAGAACGTTCGCAAAAATACACACTTCTTTACACTCGCTACACGATCACTCTGTGTCTTCATTACCTTCGTGATATATTATCGTTTATTGGATGTATAAGATCCGATGACAATTTAGATACCTAGACTATTTTGTTGGGCACTGTACAACTTCTACGCACAGCTCAAAATAAGCGCCGTAATCTGGTTGAAACCGGCCATCTAGGTTGGTTTTCTTAGTAAGAAGTGACGATACAGTGGCCACATGTGATGGTACGAGCCACCTTGATAAGAGTAATGGTATGAGCGAGCCTAATCACTCAGCTGAATACAAATTTGATCTACTTGATTCACTGCAGGATCGAAGTTCTACGGCTGAACCACAGAGTACTAGTTGAGATGTGTGAAATTTGACGACTGCACCGGTTTGTGCGACTTCACAAGTGCATTATTCGACAGGTAGAAATGTAAGACGTTACCACAGGAATCCCATGCATGTTTTCGCTGCTGAAGAAAATTAAACGCTGGTCTTGTTCTCTTTCCAAATATTTTACTGAGGAAACTTACTTATTGCAAGTGTATCTAAGACGGGTTAAAATCAAGAGGAGCAATAGTTTTTATTCTGCTTTGTCAACACAGGCCCAGAAATGCATGTACCACGCGCATATGAAGAGCGGATCTGATGTATGAACCGGCATCACAGATCTAGAGTCCACGCACTCAAGCTCTATTGCGCAGAAACAGTACCCAGAACCTGAACTAAACGCGCTCCAGTGAAAATGTGTCGAAACTAGAACCCCAGTAAATATTATTTTCACGAATCCATTAAAGTGTACTGCTTGTGAAATAGTCCAACTTCATCCTCGACAGCACACATTTCATGATCAGGGTTACTGGTGGACTTTGCGCCAGATTGGCTAGTTTCAGACCCTGTATGGCGACAAAAATTCCAGGCTGGCGCCATGGCTACTTTTTGGCTATAATGAACTTCTCTTTTGTCGCATTTACTGGCCATTTCTCCGTAAGTGTAAAGAATAACCACTGTCTGCAAGCTTTCCTGTCGCGTTGGCCTATGCGCCCACATGTCCTTGCGTTGCCAGCGTGCTAGTGCGCATCAAGGCACACAACGAGCGCCCCTCCGACTGAGAAGACGGGGGGACGCGCGCACGTAAGAAAACGCTTCGCTTTATAGCACAGTTTTGATATCAGATTCGAATGCTAAAACACAGCGCGTGAGTGTTGAATGTTCATCTTCCATTAGATTTCGTTGCTTGAAGCTGGACTGATATTAGTGTTGATTTGTACCAATCTCGGTCTACGGCTTCATGAAAAAGAGAGCTTCAACCATTGGCGTGCGCAGGGTTCCCCTTCGGGAAGGGGAGGGGGGGGGGGCAATAGTAGCCAAAGAGCCGCAACAATATTTAATGTTGTGGCTCTTTGGCTACTTTATCTCCAGTTCTGGCTCCTACTCAAATGAGCCCAACGGCAACCCTGTTCATGATCGCTATTTGCATTATAAATTGCCACAATATTGCGCTACTGTAAGGTAAAAATATACCTCCGAGAAGACCACATTCACAATGAATTCATACCTAAGCTACGAAGGCTACCACGATTTCTGGTGGCCCACACGCTCGTCGAACAGGCAGTCTCTACCGCAAATTAAATGTTTGGCAGAACGCAGAATGATGAATTCCCAAGATTGCAGCTTGTCCCTGTATGCGCACAACATTCGTGAATTTTACTATCTTCTTTCACTGATGCACGAAGGCGATTTGATTGCAATGACTCCCAGCCTAAATATGCTGGGCACGATTCCCGCATTCATCTTGCTATCAGTAATGCAGCTATTTTTGACTACAGCGCTCGATGTTACACCTAACCATCAAGAAGACAAGAAAGCTAGATATTACCCGCACTTAACTTATAGTGTGCATACAAACAAGCGCCTTTAGAAAGCGTTTCGTTTTTGGAAGGCTATGTAACGTTTTTATTGCGATAGCAATTATATGGACAGTCTCGGCGGGTTTTTGCCGTCGCCGTTGCCGCCGCCGTCATGTTGCGTACGAAGTCCAAATTGATGAGAACCCCCCTGCGCATCGTACGTTCTACCAGCGGGTAATAGCGCGCGAGCGGGAGCGATGAACGCGGCCGGCCCAACTCCGTCGCTCCGAGGCGCATGCGATAAGATCCCCCCAACTGTTCGACCGACCGGCCCCGCCCGTGGTTCTCGAGTGTGAAATGACGCGAGGCGGGGGGCGGGGGGGGTTCCCTCGAGCGAACTTCGATTTTATGAGCGCGGTCGTCGCTGGCGCGCGCGTTATCTCCCTATCTCGGCAGCCGATAGCGGGTGGCCGGTATATCCTTCTACGTGCTGCACTCTCAACGCGAAGAGAATGTGGTGTGAAGAGCGTCCTGGAGGGGCCGTATTCTCTTAAACCAGCGTTTCCTAGAGTTGCGTGAGATCGGATCCAAAAGAATTAGCTACCAGCTTCACTTCGTATAACATTACAATTTGTTGCTATCGCATTCAGTGCTTCGCCCTTGTGATGAAACTGTGACCTTTATTTTTTTGTTACCATAAGTTATGAAGCAAGCTCACGGAGTTGAGGAAGAAGACGACAGAATTCACGCCAAGGGGACTGGGGGGGGAACAAGAGAGAATAAAGAAGTTAGGAAATGGCGACCTGAAGAGTACTGTCTGTTTATTATGTGTGGTCTCGTTACATAATTTGTCGCAGCCGACTACAAGAGCCATTATGTGGGTGACTTTCTTTGTGAACAACCGGAGCGACTCTGCGATATTAAAGAAATATCAAGTTGAGGACGACGCCGCTGTGGAACTTCCTGAATATGTGACTACAGGTGAGCTTCTTAACCTCATTCTGAATGAAGCCTCCATGTCAACCTCATTCTGAATGAAGCCTCCATGTCTTCAGAGGAACTTTCCAAGCGAACTTTTGTGAAAGTAAACATTCCTCTAAGTACGTTCAACGAGCTGGTGCTGACACCACTAAAAAGGAATTCCACGATCTGGCCGGCATCGTCTAACGAGTTAACGACCGTGTTGCGAGCCATTACAGTTCAGCAGCAGCAAATCTCGCAGCAAAACACTGTTATGGAGACTCTCGCTGCAGAGATGACGAAACGGGCAAAGCAATCATTGCGACTAATACAGCCAGACGTATTTGACGATGTGTCCGACAATCCAGAAGCGTGAATAGCTTACTATGAACAAGCTGCGAAAAACAATGGATGGTTGTCTCACGAAGACTTGGTGATGAGTATGCGACAGTTCCTTCGCGGGGTACCAAAAAAGTGGCATGAATGGCGATATTGCAAACAGGAGCCTGAACCTTGGCGTAAATGGAAGGAAAGTTTCCTGGCAACTTTCAACAAGAATCCGGTTGAGCGGTGGCATGAGGCAATATTCTACCGTTTTAAGTCTGGAACGCCACTCGAGTATTTTCTTGAAAAACAGCGATTTCTTCTCACAGGTGAACCTGGATTGTCGACCTCGTCACTTCTTTCTCTTATAATGCATGGCTTACCAAGAGATTTGCAACGACAGGTTTTAATACACTGTCCGAAAACGCCCGAAGCGCTTCTCCAACTACTCAAGCTATTGTCGCATCCTTGCGCTGAACGAGACTTTAAAATTAAACAAGATATTTCAGAGACGTCAAGCGTTAGCTACTTGAGTGACAAGTACTCGATGGATTTTGGAGGCGCCAATTCTGACGTTAGAGGAAGTTCAACTCGCGTAAAGAAGAATAGGCCCTCGAAATATGAATGCAGCGTTGGAGCACGGAATAATTCTAAACTCACCCCTACGACGCATGAAACCCTCCAACTTGTGTCATCAAGTTTACTGCACATGGAATTCGAAGTAAACGGTCAAAATATGCAAACACTTGTAGACAGCGGAGCTTCAGTTTCAGTGATAAAACGAAGCAAAGCGAAGCCCGAGGGCATATTCAGAGGCAGAACTGTGGTGTACTGCCAATGGATAAGGATATGCCTGAAGTACCAATCACAATCCGTAGAAACACTAGCTTTGGTGATAGAAGGCATCGAGTATCACTTTCTACTTTCTCGTCCAGACATGAAACTACTGAAACTTAGCATACACTGGGATGACAATGTGTCAGTGAGCCAAGATGTGCAACCTGTGGGAAACAGAGACAAAAGGCGCATCGTGACCAAATCAGATGACATCCCTACAATATATCCAGAATTATTCTGCAAAGGTGGCTATCCTCCAGGCACAAGAAAGTTTGAAGTTCCATTCAAACTGCATGACACAACCGTTGTACGAAAGAAAACATACCACCTCACCCGGGACAAGAAAGCATGGCTGAAAGAAGAGCTTGGCAAGATACAGGATGCAGGCATTATCCGTCCGTCCGTATCGCCATATCAATCAATCAAATGTTTTTATTTACCAGACAAAACTGGAAGGTTGCCAAGGCTAAAAGCCGTGAGAACGGCTTGACAAATGCCCTGGTGACCTGTACATACACATGGCAGTAGTGCGGAAATGCATCGCCAATCACCAGAGCGCCCAACGAGGACGGGAGCCTTCGTCTTTGCACGGACTACAGAGCCATCAACAGTCAGACGCATCTCATTCCCTTTCCTATGCCCAGAATAGATGACATTATAGACAAGACAGGCGGATGTTCCTGGTTTTCTAGGATCGACCTCTGTAAGGGCTTCTGGCAAGTACCTCTTCAAGACGATACAAAGCAGTACACCGCTTTTGTAACCCCATTCGATATCTACAGGTACAACCGGCTGCCTTTCAGATGGAAGAACTCGCCTAGCTGGTTCCAGAAAATGATGAATACGGTTCTACACCCTTTCATAGGAACCTTTTGCAATGTCTACATGAATGATATCATCCTTTATTCTAAAAGCGAAGCCCTCCATCAACATCTGGCACAGGTCCTCACAGCTTTGACAAAAGCCGACCTCAAGGTCAACCTTAAGAAGAGCGAGTTTTTCAAGAGCTAGGTGACTTTCTTGGGCAGAGTGCTAGACGGCACTACGAAAAACACCAAGAAGAAATCAGTGGCACGCATCGCAAAACTCGCGAACCCCTTCGATGTCCACTCACTGCGGGTTTTTTGGGGGGTTGGGCGGTCATTTTAGGGCATTTATCCAAGATTATGCTCTTAAGACGAGATGCTTGACAAGACTGATGCAAAAAGATGTACCATTCTGTTGGACAGATGACTGTGAAATGGCCTACAAAGAGCTGGTACGAGTTATATCGTGGGATCCAGTCCTTACATTACCGGACTTTGATTTACCATTCGAGCTCAACACGGATGAATCACATTACGGAACAGGAGCAATACTTTACCAGCGAGATAAAAGCCAGCCAAGTAATCGCGAACTCCGCGTAATTGGTTACCACAGTTACACTTTTCACAAAGCGGAAGTGAATTATACAACAACGGAAAAAGAAGCACTGGCCGTTCTAAAGGCTGTTCGATACTTCCGCTCATACCTGGAAAGCAGAAGATTCAAGTTATATACTGATCACGAGGCACTTACCCATCTTTTGAAAATGGCAGAGCCAAAAGGAAAAGTCGCCTGGTGGGTAAACGAGCTACAACAGTTTGACTTTGAAGTGAACCATCGCCCAGGAGCTTCAATGGAAGACGCCGATGCGATGTCCAGATTGGAGATTACACTTGTTGATGTACAATGAAACACTATAAGCGCAGCCATACTTTGGGAAGGCACTGAAGCTATACAACTCACAGAAACCGGAAGAGTAGCAGTGCCTTCTACGCTAATTCCGAAAATTTTGGATCATTATCATACAAGTTGTCATTCGCGTGGTCACGATGGTTTCTGGCGGACCTACATGAAGCTGACGAAACGATTCACATGGCCCGGCATGAAAGATGACTCAAAAAGATATGTGCAATCGTGTCATGAATGCCAGGTCAACAAGGTAAAGTTTGACAGGCAACCCAACAGATGGTATTACCAAAGCATTCTACCAAACCGTTTGAGGTGATTCACATGGACTTCGCTGAACTTCGAAAAAAATCTGAGACTGTGAAAAAACTCGAGCCTTCCTGTTGTGCGTCGATGAGTGCACAAGGATGGTGGCAGCAAAAGCTGGAAAGGAGGACGCCAACAGTGTGATCTCCTTTCTAAACCGCAAGATGTTCTACAATGTCAAGGTGTTTGTTACAGACAATGGACCGGCTTTCCGGAGTCACCAACTCAATCAATGGGCAAAGCGGCGAGGAGTTGCGCTCAGATTTACTGCGCCGTATCATCCAGCAGCTAATGGGTTAGCGGAGCAAGCTATTCGCGACATCAAGCAGTATTTAAGTATGTGTCCGGACTTCCCAGGTGGATGGAAGTGCTGTGTGGAAGCTGCAGTGGCTCATCATAACCGCTCCCATACAACAGCTCTATGATGCACACCGCTGTTTGCTGCTACCGGAAAACCAACATATTTGCCAGCTGACAAGACCTTAGGAGTTGAGACAACGATCCGCCTGACAGAAGAGAGAACTGAAGAAAGCGAAGGGAAGTTCCGAGAGCGGATGAAAAAGAACTTCGACAAAAATACAGAATACAAAGGACCCAGGAATAGAGGTCGGAGACTTCGTGCTGGTGAGAAAAGGACTGCCGAACTCGGTTGCGAATCACAGAGGGCCATTCTCTGTTGTCAAGACAGCAAGCCAACAGGGACACTTAAAGACTGTGTGGTACATCGACCCCAATGGCACAGTGGAGTCGGCGTCTATAGCTAACGTTTTCAAATATCATCCCAGGAGGGATGAAAACACGGGTGGGGGGAGTGAAGCAAGCTCACGGAGTTGAGGAAGAAGACGACAGAATTCACGCCAAGGGGACTGGGGGTAAGAAGAGAGAATAAAGAAGAATTTAGGAAATGGCGACCTGAAGAGTACTGTCTGTTTATTATGTGCGGTCTCGTTACAACTTAAACGGCAATATAGCCCATGCAGTCATATGCCTGCATCTGCTTTGATATCTCAACTCTTCCACTACCCGTTCACCAGGTAAGGTTAAGGCGTTGTCACTCGAGCAGAATAAAATGTTCTATGAAAATTTGTGGAAATTCAAATGATCTGTCTTTTTTTTACTTTAACATCTGGCGGAGGTTGGCGAAAACCGGTAGCCCAACAGGCTATATTGTTCAAAGCATCCAGAAAACTAGTCGCCAGATTCAGAATATTCGCATCCAGTTTTAGCAAAATAAATATGGGCTACTTGTTCCTCTGTGAAGTTCAATGTAAAAGCTGTTATGTGGACAAGAAAAAAAACTGTAGACCTAAAGTCGAATTCCCAATAATAAGTCACTGCAATTATGCAGTGACTTAGAAATGCTGAGCAAATGAAAATTCTGCTTTCTTCTAGGCGTTCCTTCTTCAAAGTAAAACAATCTGTAACTTCCTCATAGGCCATTCAGATGCACCTAGTACTGAAGATTGCATGTGCCAGTGGCGTAATAACTTTACGAGAGAATGAGCCTTTGGAGTAGTAAAGTAGGGGCAAGTCACAACCCTTGACAACAGCAGTTATATGGCCAGTGGAAATAGTTGCACCTCAACTCAGCTGTACTTGCTAAAGATATCTCATATCTATCTTAGACAGCATTTCCATGATATCATTGCCTTTCTACGTCAGCAAGTGTTAGTTCCACTTAGAAATCACAAGAGATGAACCTTGGCATTCTTGTGACTGCAACAAACGGAGAGTTCATGGATAATGAAGCAGTCTAAAGGTCATCGATATACTACAATTACACGTCATTTCTGCATTGTCGGATCTACGCTACATTCATCGGCGATCAATATTTTCAAGAAGTTAATGGTTTCCACTTTTGGCAAAGCATTTGCTATGACGTAGGACAGCCCGCACTTAAGCAAAAGGCAAAGAGAGAGCTCCAAACGGAAGCCTCTCGCTGCCGGAGCTCAGTTTGTCGAAGCTAAAACAGTGTAAAAGAGAATGAATATAAATTAGCAAAGCCTTCACCACAAAGACAAAATTAATTGTTGTAAACTACCCCCTTACGATTTTGTGTCTTTGTTCAAAAACGTTAAACTAGTTTTACAGCGAAAGCTGTTGCGAGATCACAACAAGGGTCGTTTCTGCGCCGTAGTTGTGCGCCGCCGCTGCCGCCGCCCGTAACCAATACCGCACAAAATAAGAAAAAAACTAACTAAATAAAAAACAGCTATGACAGAATAGGAATCGAACCCGGGTCCCCTGCGTGGCAGCTCAGCACTCTACCACTGAGCTACGCCGCTGCTTGAAACTGCTGTGCAAACTGACGCTACGCAGGCTTCATATTGGGTAAGGAATCGCGTTAACGTGTGTTTTAAAGCGTTTTAGAGCAGTAAAGTAAGAACCAGGCGTCACACAATGCGAATTGCTTAACGAGTGGGTCGTTCAATGCTCCAACCCATTACAAAATCCTGAGGCATAATTGTTCATCGTCGTCAGCCACAGCATCAACACACAGCTTCGTCGTCAGCCACAGCTTCACAAGAGTGTTGCGGACACCGCGCTTTTCCGAAGAATGACAAATAATGGCATAGTAGACGCTTCCCTACTACACAAAAATTATGACGATTTATGGCGTAGTGGGTACCATGCAAGTGGGCTTGTAGTAGTTGCCCCAAGAGTGTTTAAAAAGGGCTAAAGGCCGCTCTCCCAGCTTTCGCTGTGGCTGTGCTGCGCGTTGTGCGCAGGCCTGGCGGTTTTTTAGGGGCGAAGCTCCTTACGGTGTGGGTCTGTCCCTCCTCTGTAGTAGTAGTAGTAGTAGTAGTAGTAGTAGTAGTAGTAGTAGTAGTAGTAGTAGTAGTAGGTAGGTAGGTAGGTAGGTAGGTAGGTAGGTAGGTAGGTAGGTAGGTAGGTAGCCACGTGTAGTGGAATGTACCCACTACACGTGATAACGATGAAGTATAAGCGCGTTCCAGTATAGTGGATTGTACCCACTACACGTGATAAAGATGACGATGACGCTGATAACCATCAAGTATAAGCGCGTTCCAGACCACACATTCTCTTTCTGCCATGGATGAAAACGATCGAGCTTCGCCCACTCATCATCATTCACTTCGTGGATATGGCGTGATTTTTTTGTTGACGTGTATACTTCGTGTGAGTACGAGTGTAACTTTGTGTTTATGCTGTTCTGTCAGTTCTTGTACCTAATGCCAGAGAATTAATTAATGCCACTAAGGGCATTCAACCGAGAGCACAGCATGAGTTCCGCTATGTGACAAAAACTTATATTCCATCATTGTAGTTATATTAACTGCAAGTTGCAGCTACGTAAGCGGATCATTCACTCTGTGTGAGCCGTCAGCGTGATTTTGAGTGAGAGTATATAAGTACCTAGGTATGAAGGCATAGATCCTCCTTCAAATCCATCAATTCTTTTCGTGCTCTCACCTCGTTGGCTTCTCTGGCTTCAAAGAGTACCAGCAAACTGACGGCACGTCAGGTAGGGAAGTTGAATAAGTAAAAGGTAAGTCGTTTCACCGGCAACATGTCACAGAAAAAGCAACAGCTGAATAATTGCCTTAATCAACACTGCAACATTTGCAATTGATGGTGTTGTAGAAGGAGCTCACGACATTGAAACCACAAGCGAATTAATGAAAAAAAACAGGCAGTCTGTGTGTGCAATGCGGGTATAAATTGACGCATGAGTAAGCTTAGTGGACTAACGACGTAGCGGAGTAATCACATACCAGTAAGGCGTATGGTCACCTAAAGCCACAGAATGCTTAGGAAAAGATGGAAAATGCAGTGGATGCCGACACTTAGGTGAGAGGTCGTCAAATCGAAAAAACAAACTCAACTCACACTAGTTAGGGTGAATTGGAGATCACTGGGTAAGGCTATCGTCGTGCAGTGCGCACACGCCATTACCTGAAGATGACGGAGACGATGATGAACGATAAAGAAATGAAAATGCCTGTCGGCAATTTTCACGGCGCGATTGAGTGTAGAGCCTGACGGAGTGCTGTACCTTCAAGCTCTTGACTACGGCCAATGCATGAGGAAAGCAATAATGTCACAACATCTTCGCCATAACATGCAAAGTATAAAGGCCGATTGCTATTCTACGAGAAACGTTCATGGTTCCAAAATTGAAGGTTGCGTTATTTAAGCATTTGCACTTGTATTAACACTTCAGAAATATAATTTTGACGGTGTATTTGCGTGTGTGATCCTGCAAGTGTTAGCCAGTGCCAGTCGTAGCTATGACGGTGAGTGCAGAATACCCTCTCTGCTACCTGGCGCCACATAGTACGAAAATGGATACATCTAAACCGTCAGAATGAGTTGTCGACGAGCGAGATGACGGAGTATCAGCAGAATATTCAGCATATTGAGGACAATCCCATATTTATTCAAAGCACAAAATTGCCGAGGAAAAAAAAAACTTTGATGAGCAGGCCGTAAGAATATCAAAAATGCATTATTTGACGATCTTTTGATACGAGTAATGGGAATGGCGCCTTACTTCGCAATGAGCCTTGTTATTTGCTGGAAAGATTTGTCGGCCCATCTTGTGCAGCCAGGGCTCCTTGCGCAAGCCATCGCGCTTACACTGGGGTATCATAAGAAGTGCATAGAAATTTGCACCCTGGTTGTTGCAGTTATGCGCGCAACTGCACGGTACAGCGCCAGAAAGCTCGCCCCACGTTCACTAAATGGAGTACCGTGAAAAATGGCGCGAACGAAAACAAAAGATACCAGCAAAAGGCAGTATCCGCGCGTCCCTAAGGGCAACGGCAAATGAGATCAATTGTCGTGCAGAAAAAGCGGTGGAGAACGGGAGGACGCGAAAGGAGCGAGAAGGGAGAGAGGAGGTGGCATGCGTGGCAGCGAATACAAGGAATACCTTACCAAGAGCAAGGGGCTTCAGTGGGGTCCCTGTTCTAGCTACATCTAGCGGGTCTGTCTCTAACACGGATTGCTCGTCGACGCCATTAGCTCTCGGGGTCCGTTGATCAAGCTACAGGTCGACTCTTACACCAGGATTCAGTAAGCCCCTCTAGATAGTTATGCTTCACTCTCAACACTCCTCTTCTGTCTCCTTCTCAACCTCTCTATACGTCCCATATACGTCCCCGCGTGTTTGAACCCCGCTATTGCTCGACTGAGTTAAGCACCAGTTTTCACAGTGGAACGGGGTAGCGTTTTCAGGTCCCTTTCTCATTGCCTTCTCCTTTGCTTGTCATGCTTCACTTCTCGGTGGACACTTCAACTTTTTCACAAGGGAAGGAACTTGATCGTTTTGATGTATCTCTACGGGGGTGATCACTCTCACATAATCCTAATTTGAACCAAGAAATTTTAAAAAAGTTGTTAGCCGTAACTGAAGGAACTGACTGAACTTTTTTTCTCCTCCTTCGTGTGACATTACTAAGTATTGATATATTGTTATGCTTTGTGCACTTGCATACCATGCACTGTATTTTCCTTTTTTCGCGTTCCAAATTGTGTGTCCGCGGTATTTCTGCTGCGCAGATCTGTGGTATTGTGATTCGCGGTATTGTGCAAATTTTTAGTGCACTGTTTTTTTGTATACTCCCCACTCCTGCTAATCGCTTCATTCTGAAGCCAGCAGAATGCATGTAAATAAATAAAATAAATAAAAAGCCATCAAAATATGGATTGCTGTCATATGTGACGCTCATTACGGTATCTTTATTGTGCTCTGATTTAGGTTTTTTTTCGGCTAAGGGCATTCCAAAACGAGCGATCAAATTTTTCGGGGGCAATGCGCATGCCACCTGAGGATGTTTTATGGCGTTTCAAGGCCGCCCACAACATATGGAATAAACCCCGTGACGGTGCTCACACAGCACCCTACTGAACTGTGCTTAGAGCAAAACAACCGACCCGTGCATCGTCAACTCATCAATTATCAATGATGTCTGTGCTTCGGTGCCATGTGCAGCCGCTTATTTCGACACAGTACGCGCACCGTCTTTTTTCGTTCTTTAGCTCGAAGCACTTTAGATAGCGATGCAGTACGGTAGCCCACGGCCGCAGTCACGTCGTTTTATTTAATGTTCCATGTGCTTTCTTACGCACGAACAGAAATCACCACGCAACATGCACATCACCAAAAAAATTATTTCGGTCATATTATAATGCGTTTTATAACCTTACGGAACGTTCTTGGCCAACGACAGTGAACATCTCAGTGATATTGGTTTTCTCACTAATTAGAGGCCATAAAAATGCCTTAATGAGTGTCACGTGATTACAAACTATATGTCGTTCGTACCATTCTATAGTGTTGAACAACGTTTTAAAAATTCTTGGTTTTGGTTCTACTCACGTGGGACCACTGTGAAATTTCAAACCTCAGCCGGCCTGTCACTGGCGCTTTGTAATACAAAAGAAATATTCGAACTGTGATCCTCCTTGTATAAGTTTTAGAAGAAAATGAAGTTGATGGTCTGATGAAATCTCAGCTGGTCGAGATAAATTGCGGGCTCATACAATATTAAAATTCTCGTCGTTGTTTTTCAAAGTGGATGCCATTGAAGTGACTTCCAATAAAGCCATTGTGAGAGATTGCTTTTGCCTGACATGAAGCAGGCGCTATCCCAGCCTGTCTGCTGACTTGTGGTCAGCATGCTCTGCAAGGGCGCTGAAAGTCACGTGTTGCACGTTAACGTGCTTCTGTAGCTCCATGAGTCTTCTCTGAATATTCCGCCTCCCGCCGATGTACTTGTAGTTGCGACGGTCTCACTCAAGCCTGTAACGCAAAGGAAATGAGTGCACCTAAGATATACAGCGCTCATTAATAGGGCAGATGGGCCAGATTAAGCCGACTGGATGTGATGAAGGAGGCGGTATAACGCCTGAAACTCAGGTCAATTCGCACGTTCTCCTTGCTTGAGTTGCAGTCTCCATTATTGAAGCACAGGGACACCACGGACCTCTTGTGGCTAGTTTGTTGTAGACAACGAAAATGTAGGCAGCTTCCGTGTGCGTCTTTCCAGCACAGAGAATTTATACCTTACCATATATAAGTTTCTTTAGAATGACATCGTGGAAGGGCAACTGGCACAATGACCTGAGCTAGCCACGTAGCATAAGTTACCCACGTAGCATAAGAACACATTTCGTTGTACCGTATTTGACGCAAGAGCCGTGACCGAAATGAATGCGCCCATCATGGTGTTGAGTACATCCTTGTAAAACTTTTGCTAAAAGACGAAAGGTGTTGTGGAGAAGCTCGTTCTCAGTAGTCTATTTATATCGGCCGCGTAGAACGGGGTGCTGTAATGGCGCATTCACAATCTGCCTCGACGGGAGCGAAAGCGGCAAAACTCACCTGAAATTCACTCGCTTGTGTGTCTGCTCGTGTTGATTCTGCTGGTTTATCTCCTGAAGCAACGTTTCAAAAGGTGAAAACATTTTCTTTCCAGTACTTTGCATGCATAAATATAATTCGGCACGAAATGTAATTCTCAGGAAGAGGTCAAAATAGAATGAGGCGAAGGCGGCGGCGGCAGTGGCGGACACGAGGGGCAGAACAAATGTGGACGTATTGCGCGCGTGCGGACGTCGTTTACTGGCCGCTCTCGCGTTTTCGTTTTCGCTTCGCTTGTCAATTGTGAATGGGCCCTAAGGGCAACGATGTCGCCGATTTGAGCACCTTACTACACACAATTAATGTCACATCGATTGGCATGCTTTGACACGCCAGCACGGTCTGACACGCCAGTGTTGGCAATTCTTGGAAGGCCATATAGATAAAGTGTTGGACGCTAAACGTCAGTAAATATTCTAACGTTCATTGGACATTGTTTAATGTTTTCACCAGTGTACAGAACGTTCGAAAAAATACGTACTTCTTTACACTCGCTATACGATCACTCTGTGTATTCATTACCTTCGTGATATTTTATCGTTTATTGTATGTATAAGTTCAGATGACAATTAAGATACCTAGGCTATTTTGTTGGGCACTGTACAACAACTTGTACGCACAGCTCAAGATAAGCGCCGTAATCTGGTTGACGCGGCCATCTAGGTTCGTTTTCTTAGTCAGAAGTGACGATACAGTGGGCACATGTGTAGGTACGAGCCACCTTGATAAGAGTAATGGTATGAACGAGCTTAATCACTCAGCTGAATACAAATTTGATCTACTTGATTCACTGCAGGATCTAAGTTCTACGCCTGAACCACAGAGTACTAGTTGAGATGTGTGAAATTTGACGACTGCACTGGTTTGTGCGACTTCAGATGTGCAGTATTCGACAGGCAGAAATGTAAGACGTTAACACAGGAATCGCATGCAACCTTTCGCTGCTGAAGAAAATTAAACGCTGGTCTTGTTCTCTTTCCAAATATATTACTGAGGAAAGTTAGTTTTTTCAAGTGCATCTAAGGCGGTTTTTTATTCTGCTTTGTCAACACAGGCCCATAAATGCACGTACCACGCGGATATCAAGCGCCAATGTGATGTATGAACCGACATCGCGGATCTATAGTGCACGTACTGGAGCTCTATCGTGCAGAAACGGTGCCCAGAACCTGCACTAAACGCGTTCCAGTGAAAATGTGTCGAAACTAGAATCCCTAGTTTACTGCTAGTGTACTGCTAGTGAAATAGTCCAACTTCATCCTCGATAGCACACATTTCATGATCAGGGTTACTGTTGATGGCTACTTTGCGCCAGATTGGCTACTTTCAGACCCTGTATGGCGGCAAAAATTCCAGGCTGGCGCCATGGCTACTTTCTGGCTCTAATCAACTTCTCTTTTGTCGCATTTACTGGCGATTTATCCGTAAGTGTAAAGAATAACCATTGTCTGCAAGGTTTCCTGTCGCGTTAGCCTATGCGTCCACATGTCCTTGCGTTGGCAGTGGGCTAGTGCGCATCGAGGCACACAACGAGCGCCCCTCCGTCTGAGAAGACGGATGACCCGCAGGGGCGTCTGCGCAAGCCGGCGTTTGGTGTGTGGCGACACCACGAACCCGAGCTAACGGGGGGGGGGGGTTTCTACCCCCTCCCACGCCTCGCCGTGCGTGGCTGAGCCGTGTCCGGGGAAAAGGGGATCCTGGGGGGTTGAGCCGACGCTGGGTGATTGGACCTTTAAGGCCCCCCGGTGGAGGCAACACACCCCTTTGGCCCTTGCTTCACGTAGACGGCACCCCTGGGCTGACCCACCCAGGGAAAATCGGCAGTCGCCTTTTCCTGTCTCTCTCTCCCCTCACATCTTCGTCTTTCCCTCTCACTTTCAATCTTTCCTGTCTTCTACTCTTTTCATTTACTTCTACTTTTCCTGGCGGCGAGGGTTAACCTTGTGTATGTGTCCTCTCTTGGGCACATTATATTCAGGTTATAGTGGCTATTGTACAGCTGGCGTTGGCATCCCTTTCAAAGTGCTGTCGCGTCCCCATGTTGGGCTCCTTGGTGGGCGGCTGGCATAGCTGCCGAATGTAAACACACTTTATGGCATTTGCATCCTTCCCTCCACTTAATGATCGTCCTCTCTCAAAGAGAGGGCGCACCGAAGAATTCCTGAACATTTTTGAAAAACCGAAAGAAAATTTCCCAAGATTCCACGTCATCCACTGCGAAACAGCTGAAAAAAAATGCAAGAACTATCTCCCCGTTTGTTGTGTCAAAATGTCTAACCAATACACTCGGTCAAGGTTATAAGGCTACACGAATGGCTAGTGGGGACCTTCTCCTCGAAGTAAAAATAAGACGCAGTATGAAAACCTAACGAAACTAGTCTCTTTCGGTAACACCCCTATCTCAATTACACCGCACCGTTCCCTCAACACTTCCCGAGACGTGGTGTCCGATCAAGATCTACTCGATTTGACTGAAGCTGAGCTTCTCGAGGGCTGAAAGGACCAGCATGTGACACAAGTACAACGGATAAAGATCAGGCGTGATGACAAGGAAATCCCAACAAAACACCTCATTGTAACATTTTGCAGTAGTACCCTTCCGGAACATCTTGAAACAGGCTACTTGAAACTGAAGATAAGACCCTACATCCCGAACCCCCGGCGCTGCTTCAAGTGCCAGCGTTTCGGCCACGGCTCTCAGAGCTGCCGTGGCCGTCAAACCTGTGCAAAGTGCAGTTCACATGATCATGATACAGACAACTGTGCTGAAACTCCCCACTGTGCAAACTGCGAGGGTGGCCACCCAGCCTACTCTCGCACATGTCCGTCATGGAAGAGAGAAAAAGAAATAATTACACTCAAGGTAACCCACAACATCTCGTTCAAGGAGGCGCGCAAACGTCTCTTCGTTGCACAGGGTATTTCATTCGCGGACGTGGCACGCAAGGGGCCAGTGCCACAAAAGTTCGCGGCGCCCGCACATACCACTCAGAGTGGACGGGCGGCAGCGCCAATGGCCCCCCTCAGCTGAAGCAGCCCATGCTGCTCCGCAACCAAAGGGTATGCAGGCCTCCGGACCTGCAGGCCCAGGGCCTTCTGTTCAGGCAGAAGGTCCCAAAAGTGTGACACCCGTGCGCGTAATCCGCGAGCGGACATCCAGTGCCTCTGTCGAGGCAATGGAAACAACGGCAAGTCCGACGGCGTCTCCGGCGCCGAAGGACCGGCGCAGCTCGTTGGAGCGCGCCAAAAAAACGAACTCCCGTCACGGGGCCTGACAAGGGCTCTCTGACCTCACACAACAGTCCTTTCAGTACACACAGCGCTAATTTACACCTAAAATGGATACACAAATTATACAATGGAACGTGACAGGTCTTCTAAGAAACCTCGACGATCTCCAAGAACTCTTACACGAACATTCACCACAAGTGCTGTGTGTACAAGAAACACACTTAAAATCCAAGTACACCAATTTTCTATACGTCACTATGTTATATTCCGAAAGGACCGAGATGATGCTGTGGCGTCATCTGGTGGCGTGGCCATTATAGTTAACCTAGGAGTAGCATGTACACATCTACCACTACAAACATCCCTTTAGGCAGTGGCTGTTCGAGCAGTTCTTTTGAATAAACTCGTCACCATCTGCTTTCTATACATACCTCCACACCACCGTCTCGAAAAACATGAATTCCAGTCCTTAATATATGAACTGCCCGAACCTTATCTGGTCCTCGGGGACTTGAATGCACATAGCGGTCTATGGGATGATTCTCGCTGCGACGCACGAGGTCACCTAATTGAACAGTTCCTCTTTACTTCCGGTGCGTGTCTGTTGAATAGAAAAGAGCCAACTTACTATAGCCTCGCGAACAAAACCTACTCGTCCATAGACCTCAGCATTGTATCTCCATCGCTTCTACCCCTACTCCACTGGAAAGTCATAAATAATCCTTTCGGAAGTGACTATTTTCCTGTAGTACTGAGTACACCAATATCAAATCAATGTCCTCCACAGGTTCCTAAATGGCTCACAGACAAAGCTGACTGGGACCAGTTTCATGAGATTACCCGTTTCAGTTGGACTGATATAAGCGGCTTAACCATACATGCAGCTGTACAGTACTTTACTGCTTTTCTGACTGATGCTGCACTTAAATATATCCCGCAAACATCTGGACTGCCCGGCAAGCGACGTGTCCCATGGTGGAATTCTGACTGTCGAAATGCGCGAAAAAAGCAAAATAAAGCATGGAAGTTGCTTCGGGAGTCACCGGCAGCCGAGAATCTTGACACTTTCAAGAATATTAAATCTCAAGGGAGAAGAACGCGCAGACAGGCTAGAAGGGAGAGCTGGCAAAAGTTTTTATCCGGAATCAATTCGTATACACAAGAGGCGAGAGTCTGGAGCATGGTTGGTAAGGTAGCAGGACGACAAGCACATTCACTTCCACTAGTAAACACGCAAGGCGACAGCTTGGAAGACCAGGCGAACTTCCTCGGCGAACACTTCGAACAGGTGTCCAGCTCGTTGCACTATAGTGAAGACTTCCAACGACACAAAACAAGAATTGAAAAACAGAAGCTAGTGCGGAAACCCACAAAACACGAGGCATACAATGCACCTTTCTGTTTAGCTGAGCTACACGCATTACTTAACTGCTGCAATAAATCTGCCCCAGGCTCTGACCGTGTCGACTATGAAATGCTTAAACACCTGCCTTCTGAAACTCAAAAAGCCCTCCTTTCCCTGTATAATGCTGTTTGGTTTTCCGGCGAGATGCCCTCTGCCTGGAAAGAAGCCATAGTTATTCCGATTCTGAAGCAAGGCAAGGATCCATCCTCCGTTACCAGTTACAGGCCCATCGCACTAACAAGCTGTCTGTGTAAACTTTTCGAAAAGATGGGGAACCGCCGACTAATATATTTCCTTGAAACAAACAATCTACTGCACCCATACCAGTGCATTTTGCGAGGGCAGATCCACCACTGACCACCTCTTACGTATCGAGGCACAAATCCGTGACGCTTTTGTCCACAACCAATTTTTCCTTTCCGTGTTCCTCGATATAGAAAAAGCGTATGACACTACAAGGCGCTTCGGTATACTGCGAGACCTCGCACATTTAGGTGTGCGGGGCAGAATGTTAACCATAATCGAAAGTTACCTGTCCAATCGGACATTCCGTGTCCAGTGGGCACTGTTCTGTCTAAAACATTTGTCCAAGAAACAGGAATGCCGCAAGGTGGCGTATTGAGTTGTACGTTATTTATAATCAAAATGAACTCCTTGCGCCCGTCCATGCCTCGCAATATGTTTTATTGCACATATGTCGACGATGTTCAGATCGGTTTCAAATCGTGACACCTTTCCATGTGTGAACGGCAAGTTCAGTTAGGCTTCAACAATGTCTCTAAATGGGCAGACGAAAATGGTTTTAAACTCAACCCACAAAAGAGCACTTGTGTCCTATTCTCCAGAAAAAGAGGCCTTCACCCTGATCCGGACATTGACCTGCATGGCCAACGTCTGTCTATAAAAACTGAGCATAAGTTCCTGGGTGTAACATTAGACACCAAACTAACCTTCATACCGCACATCAAGTATCTCAAAAACAAGTGCTTAAAAACCATGAATATACTGAAAGTGTTGTCACGCACTACATGGGGTAGTGACAAAAAGTGTCTGATGAACATATATAAAAGCCTGATACGCACGCGCCTGGATTACAGGGGCGATAATCTACCAGTCTGCGACTCCAACAGCACTAAAGATGCTTGACCCTGTTCACAATCTAGGGATGCGCCTTTCTACGGGTGCTTTTCGCACCAGCCCCGTAGAAAGCCTCTACGCTGAATCTAACGAGTGGTCGCTGCACCTGCAGAGAGCGTACATGTCCTTTCTATATTATTTCAAAGTGAAGGCAGACAAGGAACACCCTTCACATTCTACAATTAATGATACGTCCAGCTCTGCCCTGTTTGAAAACCGGCCTTCGTTCAGACAGCCCTACTCACTTCATGTGAGGGGCCTAGCTGAGGAAACGGGTGTGCCACTTGAACACCGTTTGATGGCTCCTGCAGCGTATCTGCCGCCGTGGGAGTGGCAGAACTATAGATTGCGATGTATCTTTCTTAGAAGTCACGAAGCACGCGCCCATTATACATATCCGTACATACTTCCTTGAACTGCAATACAAATACACATGTCCTGAATTCTTTACAGATGCCTCGAAGTCTTACACTTCTGTGTCGTACGCAGCGGTCGGTCCATCATTTTCGCATGCTGGCGTTCTGCATCCTGATACAAGCATCTTCACCGCTGAAGCATATGCGATACTTGTGGCTGTTAAACACATTCAGCAACTAAAACTACAAAAGGCAGTAATTTACACGGATTCCGGTCCTTGTCTCCCTTTACTCATCTTTATGCACAGCCTACACATTCAAACAGCATGTCGTAGTGTGCTAGGTGCCAGGGCACCGCGAGATCCAAGGTAACGTGTTGGCGGACCAGCTGGCCGCATCCGCCCACGAGAACACTGCCGATACACCCACGCCCGTCCCTGCGCTGGACTTAAAACCTTTCCTTAAACGAAAGCTCAGAGCTTATTGGCAGAACACATGGGACAGGCAGACAGAAAATAAACTACACGTTATCAAGCCGCACCTTGGTAATTGGCCGCAAGTATCAAAGTCACGCCGCACAGAAGTTACACTTACAAGGCTAAGAACAGGACATACACACAGTACACATTCATACCTTCTGTCCGGTGGTGATCCACCTCTGTGCGATAAATGTGGTGGATCACTCACTGTCCCCTGCATATACTTATTCAATGCAGTGAATTAGAGTCTATTAGAAAAAAGCACCTTCCGTTAGCCTACAAAGAACAAATCCCACTGCACCCGCGCATGTTCATCGGCGAAGAACCGATTTTTAAACATGAGTCATTGTTTGCGTTTTTAAAAGATATTCATAGCTTTCACATCATATATCAAGGAAATCCGTAGCACGACCTCTCAACAGAGGTTTTTGCTGCGGTAGCTACTCTCACAAGCACCTTCTTCCCAGCCTTTGGCCTCAAAGGCCTTGAGGAGGCATTGGTGCAATTTTCCGATCGCTTACTTGTATATACCATGGTCCTTTGTGATTCATTCCATCCCCATAGATCACATCACGTATCAGTGCCATAATTTTATACTCTATACACACCTCTTACGCTTGTTTATAGCGCGTGATTTTAGGCCTCTATACAGCCGTAATACACCGTCATCGCAATCATTGGTCATCACCTACATCTCATAAAAGACATGGCGCTCTTTGGCCACACATGGCCCTTGCGCCACAAAACTCCACTAATCATCATCATCATGAGAAGACGGATGGACGCGCGCATGTAAGAAAACGCTTCGCTTTATAGCACAGTGATGATGCCAGATTCTAATGATAAAACACAGCGCGTGCATGTTGACTGTTCATGTTCGATTAGATTTCGTTGCTTGAAGCTGGACTGATATTAGCGTAGCTTTGTACCAATCTCGGTCTACGGCTTCATGAAAAAGAGAGCTTCAACCATTGGCGTGCGCAGTGTTCCCCTTCGGGGGAGGTGGGGGGGGCGTCGAAGGCTTATCCCAGCGCGCCTCTCCACCCTATAAGTCAATGTAAGGGGCAATACTTCGCACCGCCCCCCCCGCCCTCTTAGGGTGACTAGGAGGGGCGGATGCCCCCTTCTGTCACCCCGCCCCCGCGTGCGCACGCTGGCTTCAATGTTTAATGTTCATGCAGAGTTATGGACCCAAAATTACTTTTGCAAAAAAACCCTATGTATTGTAGACAAACTGTATGCGGGCGCGTGGAAAGTATAACTTATTAACTTATTTGCAACTGACCTGCAGCTTGGAGACCAAGCAAGAGGGAAAAACGTTGTGCTCGTTATATCCATTTTTCCTTATTGAAAACCATACTACCCAATGTTGAATACTAGCAATTCTATACATAGCCACTTTTTTTTCTATTTGGCGACAACTTCGGCGTTCATATTTAATGTTGTCGCTCTTTGGCTACTTGATCTCTTTGGCTACTGTATCTACTTTAGTTCCTTCTCAAATGAGCCCAACGACAACCCTGTTCATGATCGCTATTTGCATTATAAATTGCCACAATATTGCGCTACTGTAAGGTAGCAATATACTTCCGAGAAGACCACCTTCACAATGAATTCATACTTAAGCTACGAAGGCTACCACGATTTCTGGTGTCCCACACGCTCGTCGAACAGGCAGTTTCTACTGCAAATTAAATGTTTGGCAGAACGCAAAAATATGAATGCCCAAGATTAGCTTTTCCCTGTACGCGCACTACAATCGTAAATTTTACTATCTTCTTTCACTGATGCACGAAGGCGATTGGATTGCAATGACTCCCAGCCTAAATATGCTGGGCACGATTCCCGCATTCATCTTGCTATCAGTAATGCAGCTATTTTTTACTACAGCGCTCGATGTTACACCTAACCATCAAGAAGAGGAGAAAGCTAGATATTACCCTCACTTACCTTATAGTGTACATACAAACAAGTGCTTTTAGAAAGCGTTTCGTTTGTCGAAGGCTATGTAACGTTTATTATTGCGATATCAAACATAAGGACAGTTCCGGCGGGTTCTTGCCGTCGCCGTTGCCGCCGCCGTCATGTTGCGTATGAAATCCAAATTGATGGGAGCCCCCTGCGCATCGTACGTTCTACCAGCGGGTAATAGCGCGCGAGCGGGAGCGATGTCTGCGGCTGAAGCTGAGATCAAACGAGCCGGCCCATATCCGTCGCTCTGAGGCGCATGCGATAAGATCCCCCCAAACCGTTCGACCGACCGGCCCCGCCCGCCGTTCGTAAGAGTGAAAAGACGCGAGGCGAGGGGGGGGGGGGGGGGGGGGAGGGGTTCCCCTCGAGCGATCTTCGATTTTATGAGCGCGGTCGTCGCTGGCGCGAGCGTTATCTCCCTATCTCGGCAGCCGATAGCGGGTGGCCGGTATATCCTTCGACGTGCTGCGCTCTCAACGCGAAGAGAATGTGGTGCGAAGAGTGTCCTGGAGCGGCCGTATTCTCTTAAACCAGCGTTTTCTAGAGTTTAGTGAGATCGCATCCAACAGAATTAGCTGCCAGTCTTACTTCGTATAACATTACAATTTGTTGTTATCGCATTCAGTGCTTCGCCCTTGTCGTGAAACTGTGACCTTTATTTTTTTTTTTTGTTAGCATAAGTTAAACGGCAATATACCCCATGCAGTCATATGCCTGCATCTGCTTTGATATCTCAACTCTTCCTCTACCCGTTCACCAGGTAAGGTCAAGGCGTTGTCTCTCGAGCAGAATAAAATGTTCTATGAAAATATGTGAATATTCTAATTATCTGTCTCTTTTTACTTTAACATCTGGCGGAGGTTGGCGAAAACCGGTAGCCCAACAGACTATATTGTTCAAAGCATCCAGAAAACTAGTCGCCAGATTCAGAATATTCGCATGCAGTTTTAGCAAAATAAATATGGGCTACTTGTTCTTCTGTGAAGTTCAATGTAAAAGCTGTTATGTGGACAAGAAAAAAAACACTATACCTAAAGTCGAATTCCCAATAATAAGTCACTGCAATTATGCAGTGACTTAGAAATGCTGAGCAAATAAAAATTCTGCTTTCTCCTAGGGGTTACTTCTTCAAATTCAAAGTAAAACAATCCGTAACTTCCTCTAAGACCATTCAGACGCATCTAGTACTGAAGATTGCATGTGCCATTGGCGTAGTAACTTTACGAGAGAAGTAGCCTTTGAAGTAGTAAAGTAGCGGAAAGTCGCAACTCTTGACAACAGCAGTTATGTGGCCAGTGGAAATAGTTGCACCTCACCTCAGCTGTACCTGCTAAGGCTATCTCATATCTATCTTAGACAGCATTTCCATGACATCATTGCCTTTATACGTCAGCAAGTGGTAGTTCCACTTAGAAATCACAAGAGATGAACCTTCGCATGCATGTGACTACAAGAAACGGAGAGTTCAATGATAATGAAGCAGTCGAAAAGTCATCGCTATACTACAATTACACGCCCTTTCTGCATTGTCGGATCTCCGCTACATACATCGGCGATCAATATTTTCAAGAACTGCAAGGGTTGCTCTTTTGGCGCAGCATTTGCTATGACGTAGGACAGCCCGCACTTAAGCAAAAGGCAAAGAGAGAGCTCCAAACGGAACCCTCTCGTTGCCGGAGTTCAGTTTGTCGAAGTTAAAACAGTGTAAAAGGGAATGAATATAAATAAGCAAAGTCTTCACCATCAAGACTAAATTAAGTGTTCTAAAATACCCCCTTACGATTTTTTTGTCCTTGTTCAAAAACGTTAAACTAGCGTTACAGCGCAAGCTGTTATGAATGAGATCACAACAAGGGTCGTTTCTGCGCCGTAGTTGTCCGCCGCCGCCGGTGTCCGTAACCAATATCGCACGAAATAAGAAAAAAAACTAAATAAACAAAAAAAATACCTATGACAGAATGGGAATCGAAACCGGGTCCACTGCGTGGCAGCTCAGAACTCTACCACGGAGCTACGCCGCTGCTTCGATCTGCGGTGCAAACTAACCCTACGCAGGCTTCATATCGGGTAAGGAATCGCGTTAACTTGAGTTGTAAAGCGTTTTAGAGCAGTAAGTAAGCACCAGGCGTCACACAATGCGAATTGCTTAACGAGTGGGTCGTTCAATGCTCCAACCCATTACAAAAGCCTGAGGCATAATTCTTCATCGTCGTCAGCCACAGCATCAACAAAGTGCACATAGCCCCGCCACGGTGGTCTAGTGGTTATGGCGCTCGACTGCTGACCCGAAGGTCGCGGGATCGAATCCCGGCCGCGGCGGCTGCATTTTCGATGGAGGCGAAAATGTTTGAGGCCCGTGTACTTAGATTTAGGTGCACGTTAAAGAACCCCAGGTGGTCGAAATTTCCGGAGCCCTCCACTACGGCGTCTCTCATAATCATATGGTGGTTTTGGGACGTTAAACCCCAGATATTATTATTATATTAACAAAGTGCACATCATTCGTTACAAGAGTGTAGCGGACACCGCGCTTTTCCGAAGAATGACGAATAATGGGATAGTAGACGCTTTCCCACTACAGAAAAATTATGATGATTTATGGCGTAGTGGGTACCATGCAAGTGGGCTTGTAGTAGTTGCCCCAAGAGTGTTTAAAAAGGGCTAAAGGCCGCTCTCCCAGCTTTCGCTGTGGCTGTGCTGCGCGTTCTGCGCAGGCCTGGCGGTTTTTTTGGTTGACGTGTATACTTCGTGTGAATGCGAGTCTAACTTTGTGTTTATGCAGTTCTGTCAGTTCTTGTAGCTAATGCCAGAGAAATAATTAATGCCACTAAGGACATTCAACCGAGAGCACAGCATGAGTTACGCTATGTCACTAAAACTTATCTTCCATCATTGTAGTTAAAATAACTGGAAGAAGGAGCTACGTAAGCGGAACATTCACTCTGTGTGAGCAGAGCTACCGAGCTACCGCAGAGCTACCGTGGCGCCCCCCAGCCGAGTATGCAGCTGTCTCACCACCTGTCGTGCGCGCCGCTCCGTAGAGTAGAGGATTCCTAGATCAGAGGACGGGGGGACCGTAGGAGAGGAGAGAGAGGGAGAGGGGACGCGCCTGCGCTGGGGGTGCGTGAGACGCGGGCGCCGCTTCGTAGAGGAGAGCATTCCTATAGGAGAGAAAGGAGGAGCGTAGGAGAGGGGGAGGGGACGCGGAAAGGAGGGACGGACAAAGCCCCCGCAAGCACATGCAAGTAAGATCAAGAAATGGAGTCAACGGGACGTGGGCGCCGCTCCATAGTGTAGAGGATTCCTAGAGGAGAGAAAGATGGGGAGCGTAGGACAGCAGAGAGAGGGGGTGTGGGACGTGGGAAGGAGGGGGCGGACAAAGCACCCGCAAGCACATGCAAGCAAGATCAAGGAATGGAGTCAACGGGACACAGACGCCGCTCCGTAGAGTACTGGATTCCTAGAGGAGATAAAGGACGGGAGCGTAGGAGAGCAGAGAGAAGGGCTGTGGGACGCGGAAAGGAGGGAAGGACAAAGCCCCGCAAGCACATGCAAGCAAGATCAGGGAATGAAGTCAACATTGGCGACAGACACCACCGGTGGTGCGCGTTATTCTTTGCTTGCACCCACCACCTGCCTAGCCATTGCTAAGCAGCCACTCTGTGCTTTCGGCCATGACTCTTGTGACTGTAATGGTGGTTGACGGCCTTATTGTACTACAGTGTTCTGGTTCATATAGTGGCTGCTTGCATACTTCATGAAAGTGACTGGACGCGGGACGCGGGAGGGACGGACACAGCCCCAAGCATAAGATGTCTCGCATCTAAAAAAAATTTCGGTATAGGCCGCAACTCACTTCCTGCTTCGCATATCATCAACTTCTACAATGCGCGGGATCTCCAGCATGTGATGCTTATTTTGAAGCATCGCACGCTGTAGCGGCGTTATCCACGTGTTAAAGGGGCACACTCGGCATTCACATGCTCCTCCAAATATCGGTATTCGCCTGGCGTGGCAACGTGCGGCCACTGTGCCTCAACTGCGTCTTTAGTTACTATTGCTTTGAATGTGGAATACTGCTACCTGCTAAGCACAGTTCTCACTAAAATGTCATTTTTAGGCAAATTTCACGCACGAAAGCAGAATCTTGTGTACGAGAGACACACACTCTTACGTATGCACTTTCATTCTAATTCTCAGTTATGCCATCTGTAATGCAAAACTCGTGTAATTGAAGGTTTTCTCTTAAACGAGAAAATACATCGCTGTATTTTTTTTTTAAATATGCGAATATGGTGCAGCCTAACGTTTCCAGAGATTTACTGCAGCGTGCCAATTAAACGCAACATAAAGTTTTGTATTCACTTGCTTTTGTACTTTAACCTATCCATTGTGCAGCTGTATCACAATCATTGAAACTTTCGAAAAAGCATGGCTGATCACCCCGTCTAGGCATCGGTACAACGCGACAGAGAAAACGTGTCTTCACAGCAGTTGTTGGTTGTTTATAGAGCGTTGATATATGGGAGCTAGTTGAATGTTTATTGATATTTTGCAGATATAGCACCGCTTCATGTGGACCCACCCACGTTGATGCCTATAGCGGTGCACCTCCGTCCCGAGGACTCACGCCCTTGATCATAATTTAACCTTTGTGGTAGCTTAAGTGGTTAACATATACCTGGGCATCACATATGGTGAATGCCGCGCAAATATGGCAGCAAGAATCACATAAAATTACACCATCTCCCGCTAAAGGAAACCATGTGTAGATGCGAAGCAGCGGGCGCTAACGCTTAAGCCGTGTTCAGACTACGTGCGCAACGTACGCACCCTCGGTAAGGATCGTAAGCGTGAGCGCAAGCAACGTAATGAGCATGTTCAGGCGTTGTTGGATTTAGCGTAAAGTACGTAACGTAAGGGACGTAAATGTTGCCAGGCCCGCGACTTTTACGACAACTACAGATGCGACCGTTACGTACGACCAATGGGCAAAGCAGTTTCGGTTTTCACTTTCCGTTCACGGGACTTCTGGCCTCCCCCGATTCCGCGTCTTCATGCGCGTCTTGAAAGCCATGCAGTAGCGTGTCTGTGCAGTTGGTTTACCGGACTAAAGCGCAGACGCTATGTGCGTTAATGTGAGCGCACGTAGCGTCTTCCCTTTAAGCCCAACCAGGCCAGCCATGGACAAACACGCGAACCTTGCTAGGCTGAAATCGTAGCGAGGACGCAACGAACATTCAGAGTGGTGATTGGCGCGTCGTAAAAAACGTATCGTACCGAAAAGATCAATATGAACATACGTGGTCGCTAGCTACGCAAACTGACGATACAGCCGTTACGTGATGCGACATTTATGAAACATGTGACTGCAGTCTGAACGCGGATTTACACTGGCGGCGGCGTTGACGCTGGCACACATCGCGGCGTTGCGCAAGAGAGAAACCTGGGGAGGCGCAATCACGCAGGGATAGACCGGTGTTTTCTGCTGGAACATGCCAATCGGTGCTAATGGCCAATGATAGACAGAAGACACCGACTGGACACAGAGACCCGCAGTCCGCTTTAAGTTAACGCGCACGCTGCGAATTTTTATTGTTCAACAACGCACAGGAGACATCTCCCACCGGCACCACCTTGGAGGTCAAGATCCAGTGCCATATATACGGGGTGGCCAGTGAACGGTTGTGCATCACGAGCAGTCGGTTTTAGATGTGAAGCATCTTATGGCGAAAGCTTAATCCGGTGGTGTTGGTGGTGGTGGTGTGCCGCGTGCCCACCCTTACTGCGCATGCGCAAACAGTTAAAGAAAAAAATAAAAATAAAAAAAACCTCCTCTCCCCCTCTCTCTCTCCTCTAGGCATCCCTCCCCCACGGCAACCACACCCTCACTGCGCATGCGCCTCCCTTCCCTCTCTCCCCTCTTACACTCCCCCCTCTCTCCATCCCCTGCCCGCGGCGTCTAACTCCCCCTGCGCATGCGCGTCCCCCTCTCTCTCCTCTCCTACGCTCCCCCCCCTCTCTCCTCTACGCATCCCTGCCCACGGCGCTCACACCTCCCCACTGCGCATGCGTGTCACCCCTCTCTCTCCTCTCCTCCGCTTCCCCCTCTCTCGCCTCGCGACGCCGACGCAGGCAGCGTCTGCTAGCGAGTTTCTTGGTTGAAAAAACCGACTGCTCGCGCTGCACAATCGTTCACTGGCCATCCCGTATATATGGCAATGGATCTTGACCTCCAAGGTGGTGCCGGTGGAAGATTTCTCCTGTGCGTTGTTGAACAATAAAAATTCGCAGCGTGCGCGTTAACTAAAAGCGGAGTGCGGGTCTCTGTGTCCAGTCGGAGTCTTCTGTCTCTCATTGCCCATTAGCAGCGATTGGCATGTTCCAGTAGGAAACACTGCTCCATTACTGCCTGCTTTGCGCCTCCCCAGTTTTCTCTCCTGCGCAACGCTGCGATGAGCGCCAGCGTCAACGCCGCCGCCAGTGTAAGCGTTAGCGCCCGCTGCTTCACATCTACACATGGTTCCCTTTAGCGGGAGATGGTGTAATTTTTGAACGCAAAAATTTTGGTCTTTCTGTCTGTCTGTCGGTAACCTGATTCAGCTACTCGGCCAAAGTTTAACCACTTTCTGAACGCCCAGCCATCTTGAACTGGTGTTTGCCTTCATACTTGTGAACATATTCGATCAAAAAGCAAATACTACGCATACCTGAGGCGCCACATTAATATTTTGGTGTCAGGTCGTGTGTTCTTTTATTAGAAAATACATAGGTACGCAATTCTAAAGACATTAGTGTTTTATCAATGCCAGCCAGATGCAGCCAATTCAACATAGAGTAGGCGCTGTCTGAGGCAAGTCAAAACAGTAGTACGGCCGGCTCAAGACTATCGTCTTTCGACGACATTTGCAGCGAAGCACGTAGATACGCGGCCAATTTTAAAGACGATAGTCTTTCTTGGGATACTTAAACGCAAGAATTTTGGTCTGTATGTCCGTCTGTTTGTCTGTCGGTAACCCGATTCAGGTACTCGGCCAAAGTTTAACTTCTTTCTGAACGCCCAGCCATCTTGAACTGGTGTTCGCGTTCATATTTGTGAACATATTCGATCAAAAAGCAAATACTACGCATTCCTGAGGCGCAACAATATTATGTAAGTGTCAGGACGTGTGTTCTTTATTAGAAAATACATAGGTACGCAATTCTAAAGACCCTAGTGTTTTTAGGCTGTCTCAGGCAAAGCAAAACATAGTAGTACGGCCGGCACAAGACTATCGTCTTTCGACGACAATTGCAGCGAAGCACGCAGATACGCGGCCAATTCTTCAACCAAGAAAGTCGCTAGCAGACGCTGCCTGCGTCGGCGTCGCGAGGCTAGAGAGGGGGGGGGGACCGTAGGAGGAGAGAGAGGGAGGGGACGCGCATGCGCAGCGAGTGTGGTCGCCGCGGGGAGGGATGCCTAGAGGAGGGGGAGAGGAGGTTTTTTATCTTTATTTTTTAAGGGTTTGTGCATGCGCAATAAGGGGTGGTCGGCCGCACACCATTACCACCACCGTCACCACCACCGGATTGAACTTCGCCATAAGACGCTTCGCATCTAATAAACACTGGTACTCGGATATGCACTCTTCAAAGCGTTGTGGAACGCGAAGGGGAAACGCAACGCGCGTCGTGTGTTCCCCAGCCCGGCCGTGATATCTCACAAGGCGAGCACGGAACGTGATGACGCAGTGCGACAGCCAGGCGACTGTCGGAGAGCTACATATATTAATATGGATGAATGTTATGAGTGAGGCTTGTTAAAGCCGTCTCCTCGCGGTGTGTCAAAACGTTGACCAAATTACACTTCTCTTAGAAACGCGCCGAATGGAACGGTAGTAGCAAATGAGCGTTGTCTGAGATAATCGCTGAAGCCACGCATAACTTCGCTTTACCGTGTCCAGACGGCCACACCACCCTGCCAACAAGAGCACTGTGAGAGAGATAAAAGGCGCGTTCGTGTACCCTTTCTCATGATTTTGGTGGTGGCGTAGTGATTTAAACGCGCGCCTTCTATCGTCGTGGACCGAGAGGTTGTGGGTTAAACTCCCGGCAACGGACCATTTTTCTTTGCACTTTAAATACGTCATGAAAGTGTTCGGGGCACCTGGCATGAAACACTTTCGTGTTACTTTTTTTCATGTGGCTTGGTGGTGAGTGCTGTAGGTGCTGTGCAAATGCGTAAATCCCAAGCAGGATCAACTAAAAAAAGATGCATTAATTTTGTACTGTCTAAGAAGTTTAATACAAAAAATTGGATTTTATTGAATTCAAGCATGACGTACTGCATTTCTCTTGAAAAACAGATCTCGCGGAAACGTACACAAACACTGCGAGAACCACGCGATAAAGTATTGGGCGCAGCAGGCGCCTCCATAGCGATAAAAAAATTACACCATCTCCCGCTAAAGGGAACCATGTGTAGATGTGAAGCAGCGGGCGCTAACGCTTACACTGGCGGCGGCGTTGACGCTGGCGCTAATCGCAGCGTTACGCAGGAGAGAAAACTGGGGAGGCGCAAAGCACGCAGTGATGGAGCGGTGTTTCCTACTGGAACATGTCAATCGCTGCTAATGGGCAATGAGAGACAGAAGACTCCGACTGGTCACGGAGACCAGCAGTCCGCTTTTAGTTAACGCACACGCTGCGAATTTTTATTGTTCAACAACGCACAGGAGAAATCTCCCACCGGCGCCACCTTGCAGGTCGAACTCCATTGCCATATATACGGAGTGGCCAGTGAACGGTTGTGAAGCGCGAGCAGTCGGTTTTTTTCAACCAAGAAACTCGCTAGCAGACGCTGCCTGCGTCGGCTTCGCGGGCGAGAGGGGGGAGCGTAGGAGAGGAGAGAGAGGAGGAGACGCGCATGCGCAGTGGGAGTGTGGACGCCGCGGGCCGGGATGCCTAGAGGAGAGAGGGGAAAGCGTAGGAGAGGAGAGAGAGGGGGGGACGCACATGCGCAGTGGGAGTGTGGACGCCGCGGGCAGGGATGCCTAGAGGAGAGAGGGGAGCGCGTAGGAGGGGAGAGAGGAGGGGAGGCGCATGCGCAGTGGGGGTGTGGTTGCCGCGGGGAGGGATGCCTAGAGGGAGAGAGGGGAGCGCGTAGGAGAGAGAGGGGGGAAAGGAGGCTTTTTTATTTAATTTTTTTTTTTTTAAAGGGTTTGCGCATGCGCAGTAAGGAGGCCACGCCGCACACCGGATTAAGCTCCGCCATAAGATGCTTCACATCTAAAATGATGCAGACCTTACAAAATGAATAAAATGAAGCAATAAACATATTTGGCTAATTGATCGTGTGTATCCTACGTGTACAATTAATTACACGCGACTGGCCGATGCACGGCGGCGTAGGGTAGCGCCAGACACGAGGCTAGGCGCGAAAGAAGCCGAGGTGTAAAGGTGTAAAACCACTTTAGGTATACAGTAACGTTAGGTACACAAGTATTTGAGCGAGGGGGCGGGGGTGGTGAGGGAGGAACTATACATCGACTGCGATGAAAAAGACAGGCGATGGCTTTCGCTTTTTAGTCGTCTTTGGGGAATCTATAAGGGGCCCTGTAAGTTTTATTGAATATATCCGGCGAAGTCGGTCGGAGCGTGGTGATGTAGCGCTGTGTGTGTTTCTCTTCCTTTCCTTCTTGTGTCCTGTTTGTTTGAGCTACGAAGCTTATTCAAATGCATGGCGGCATGTAGTCCTTGGATGCAGGGGCATCCTGGCTAGATTCGAAAAAATTTTGCGCCTTTATATTTATGCGAGAAAAGCTCGAATGGTGAGCTCACTCAAATATCACTTTGAAATGAGTTTCGCAGAAGAAAAAAAAATGAACGCAGCTTCCACTAGTGCTGCCAAATATGAAGGAAGCTTGACAGCCTTTGTGTTTCTTCAATTGTGTATTTATTGCCCTCTGTCTTTCTTTTTCTCTGCTCCACCTTTCCTTGTTTTTTTCCCCTTTATTTATGTTTATTTCTCTCATCATAAAGACGCTCGAAGAACAGGAGGAAACAGACTTCTTTTTGGGAAGAGCGCGCTGAAATGTGCGTCTGTCCCTCCACTGGCTTCCCTCGCACGTTGGGACAGCTGAGAACGAGGAGGCCGACGCCGCCGCTACGGCTGTACACCACAGCGACACCCCAGTCACCAAGGTGGTAACCCAGTCGGATTACTCCCGGCAACGACTGCGTCAGCTCCTACCAACGGCCCACCGTGACACGCAGGTGGCAAGCGGCAAGCCACCGCCACCCCCTCCCGAGACCGGCCTGGACAGATGCAAACGGCGGTTGCTGCTTCGCCTGCGTACCGGCAGCGCCTGGCCTGTGGCACGCATGTATACCACGGGTCGCTGTTCATCGCCTGCGCGCCGAAGGTGCGGCGACGACGAAACGCTGGAGCATATTACTTGCTCCTGCCCTGCCCTGGGCGCGGAACCACGCGTGATGGCTGAGCCCCTATCGTCTGCTTGGTCTCCCTGCGGCAGCGGTGGACGACGTGCTTTCCTCGAGTTTTTCTGCTTCTGCAGAGCCTTCCGAGCTTTCCTCGAGTTCTCTGCTTCTGCGGACCTCTTCGCCTTATGGACGAACGTTTCGCCTTCGGGCTACCGGCTGCGCTACCAATTCTTTGTCTTGCCATGCCTCTTGCTCCGTATTTGCCTATTCTCTTCCTCCTATCACCTTTACGTCCCCTACCCCATCCCTAAAGACGCTGAGCCGTGGCCCCAGGACGGGAGGCAGAAAATAGAGTCCTTTGTATTTCTTCCTCTTTCACGAACCACTCTCTCTCTCTCTTCGTTAATATCATCGAGGTGCTCGAAGAACACGAGGAAGCAGACTTCTCTGGCACGAGCGAGCGCTCTAATGGCTATGCTTTACGTGGTTTTTCCAGCGTTACGCCACGCTATGACAGCATACGAAAGCATACAACAGCCCGGCCCCCTAAAGTACTCCGCATTTAATATACTGACCTTCTTACCGGATACATTTGTTGCGTTAATCTCTTTTATCTGTATTTGAAATATTTTTCGTGTTGGTATGCTGGATCTTATACCTATGCAATCGCAAAGTATTTATGCCCAACGCTAGCTGATAAGCTCGCCGACATGGAACATTGCACATGTAAGGATAATTCAGGTTTCGCGAATTCTTTTAACAAACTTGACACGTACACAATGCGTTTTCGTGCTCGTGTAATGCTCCTTCCTGTGAGCCTTTTCGGACAGTAACGAATGCAAGACATCATAAGACCATTCGAGATAGCAGTCGACGACGATGACCCAGTGAAGACAAAAACAAGAAAGTACACGTGAGTTACAGGCTTGTCAGACTGATGCTCAACGGTAACAAAGAGTGCACTACTCGTTATGTGTTATGTTGTGCTGGTCTGGCGTAACGTTTTGTGGATGTATCGATGTTTCCGGTTCAAAATTTTTTTCGCGCCATTTCTCGCAATTATAGCAAACTTAGCGCGTACGCATGGATCAAATAGCTCCCATAAGATGTGTGCCGAACTTTTCTTCGGACTGCCCCCAGTTAAGTCCACGTATGCAACTATGCGACATTTTACATGTTTTCCTACCCTAGGTAACCTGCAAAGTGTATTTTCTTTATCTTATGAAGATATATTTCTACAATAATGCGTTGCAACATTTCGCCACTTATGGTCCTATTGTCTTGGCTGCTTTCTGGTTACATTACTGTTTCTGTGAAATCCAAAGGTACGTATTCACTAATCTGCATGTCATTATCACTGAAAAATTATGTGCAATTGTTTTCTGTTCATGTGCACAGGCCAAGGGGCACTTGCAATAACGTTGGCGCCTTCTGACGACAGAATTGTGGTATTTTTCATTTCTTATATTTGCGTTTACGACCTAATGGGCGTCTGGACGGACTAACGCTGAATTAAATAATTTGTGGCGAAAAGTTTGAAAAGAAAGAGTAGGAGGCTGATAATCAGAAATAAAGACGGCGCAATATTCATATCTTTTTGTTCAGCATCAAGCTTATTACGTATAAAGGGAAAATAGACAACCACCCGTTTGTAGCACGAAGCCACCATCCTGAGTAGCTCAATTGGTAGAGCGACCGCCCCGGATAGGCGTTGGTCCCGGGTTCGAACCCCGGACCAGGACCAATTTTTTCGACAACTAAGAAGTTTTTTCTTTCTGAGAAATCCGTACGGATTTCCTTGTGGCTTCGTGCTACAAACGGGTGGTTGTCTATTTTCCCTTTAACCCTTCCGCCACCTTGCGGGATTCCGCAGAACTCATTTTCCTTATTACGTATATATGCAAAGCGCACATTCAGAGCACCAGAGTACATCACAGAATGAATGCTAAGTCTTTTCTTCGCAACAAGCTTGGCGTTTTCATTTCAGCGTGAAATGACAAAACCGACGACTGACTAACATAGTTTTGACCTCTGGCATGCAAACGATAAGACTCTAGAATTCCCCGTGTAGTTTTATGTGCTTTGAACCCGCGTCGTCGCCTCTGGGAAGCGTGGGCCACACGAGCATTACCTGCAATGCGCAGAAAGATGTATGATCACTAGAGGCCGAATTTTTAGGCATTGAAAAAGCGCGTTTTAGGACGTCGCAAATATAGGTAAAATAAATTTTTACATATACAAATAATTTCGAAACAAAGACGAGTGCGACCTGTTACAGGTCACCTGTATGTACAACAGGAAAACAAAAAGTTATCGTTTATTCTTGAAAACAGCCGGGCAATTGTTCTTTTTCACACACGGTTCGCAGAGCATGGTTTCTCCTTTTAATCAGTCAATAGCGCTAAAGAGCTCTTTGCGCTGACATTCCGGTGTCGGTGTCAGTTTCTTCGGTTGTGATCTATAAATCGGTGTTGTCCATGAGCGAAAATTCGAAATAGATGCAATGCAAATAAATAATAAAAATATTCCGTGCAGGTGACGATTAAACCCATGCCTTCTGCGTGATAAACAGGTGTTCTACAACGAAGCCACGTCAGTGCTTCATTCTTCTTCGTAAAAAAAAACGCTATAAGAACGTTAAATAGTGAGTGGAGTCTCCTTAACGCATGTACTATTGCGTGTCAGAATCGCAGAATCGCGCCAGATCCCAAACCAAGTGAACTGCGCAACGAGTGAATAGTTTGAACCTGCCAACGATTTGAAATCCTGCATGTGCGCAGGTGTGCGTGGCACCTTACGGGCTTGTCGTGGGTACTTCGCCAATTCGCAAAAGGAAAAATAGGCAGCTTCGCCCTAGTGGTGCCAAGCCTCCAGGAAGTGCGGAGCTGGGCAGCCTTCTGTGTTAATTGCGAAGCATTTCTAAGCGTACTGCAGACACTTTGAGCGTTTCCATCTATCTATCTATCTATCTATCTATCTATCTATCTATCTATCTATCTATCTATCTATCTATCTATCTATCTATCTATCTATCTATGTATCTATCTATCTATCTATCTATCTATCTATTGTCACGTGGTTGTGACCTCGATGAAGGCAACAGGCGACGTGTCCAAGATGAAACTGTTTATCAGGCCGAACTTGTGGCTGGTAAACGGAAAGTAAGATTACAGCAATACACGCTGGCACTGATAGCGGCGAACAGAGCGTCGGCCGTCGATCAACTGATCATCGTTGGGACGCACCGTATTTCATACAGCGCGCGTCGAACTTTCTAGCCTTATCACTGCTGGTCGTGCAAGCTCCAGAATAGGCTGGTCGGTTCGCGTCCGGCGTGCAATCTTAACAAGACGGTCTACTATAATCGCGAAGCTTCTCGAATGCTAAGGCGTGGTCTGCGCCGAGCGTTACCGACAGTCTTTGTGGGCGAAAACCGAATACAGCAAAGGCGAAAATAAGAAACGCGCGTGGCAATGCCCCCTCTGAAAAAAGCATCGTCCCGGTGCTTAAAACGGAACACGGGGAAGAATGCATGCAACAATAAACAACAACAATAAAGCAAGAAAGCACAATAATAAAGCAATAGGTGTAGTCCTCAGGTTCGCTAACGCGCGTAGTACGGCTTGAGGCGCACGACATGGAAGACTTCAGGTCGCGCACGGCGCCGTTGAGAGTTCGTAATGCCGTTCGGGACAACCTCGTAGTCCAGAGCGCCTAGACGTCGAAGCACTTTGTATGGCCCGAAGTAACGCCGAAGAAGTTTTTCACAAAGTCCTCGTCGATGTATCGGCGTCCACACCCAAACGCGGTCGCCGGGCTGGTATTGCACGTTGCGTCGTCGAAGGTTGTAGCGGCGGCTGTCCGTCGCCTGCTGATTCTTGATACGTAGGCGGGCGAGTTGTCGGGCTTCTTGGGCGCGCTGTAGGTAGGTGGTGACGTTGATGTTTTCCTCGTCGGTGACGTTTGGTAACATGGCGTCAAGCGTCGTTGCTGGGCTCCGTCCGTAGACCAACTTGTACGGCGACAGCTGCGTCGTTCCTTGCACTGCCGCGTTGTATGCGAAGGTCACGAACGGAAGGATGGCATCCCATGACTTGTGCTCGACGTCGATGTACATGGCCAGCATGTCGGCGATGGTCTTGTTTAGACGCTCGGTGAGGCCGTTGGTCTGTGGGTGATAGGCGGTGGTGCGGCGGTGGCTTGTTTGGCTGTATCTCAAAATGGTCTGAGTTAGCTCTGCAGTAAAGGCCGTACCTCTGTCGGTGATCATGACCTCTGGGGCGCCATGACGCAGGACAATGTCTTGAACGAAGAATTTCGCTTCCTCGGCTGCATTGCCTCTAGGTAGGGCCCTTGTTTCGGCGCAGCGGGTGAGGTAGTCCGTAGCTACGACGATCCACTTATTCCCGCAAGTCGACGTAGGAAACGGCCCCAGTAAGTCCATACCAATTTGCTGGAACGGGCGGTGAGGTGGTTCGATCGGCTGAAGGAAGCATGCTGGTCTTGTCGGCGGTGTCTTGCGTTGCTGACAGTCTTGACATGTCCTGACGTAACGACCGACGTCGGTGGCAAGACGTGGCCAGTAGTACTTCTCTTGTATCCTTGCGAGCGTGCGGGAAACACCGAGGTGTCCAGCCGTCGGGTCGTCGTGTAGGGCCAGGAGGACTTCTGGCCTCACTGCTGAAGGAACCACGAGGAGGTGTTCGGCTCGAACGGGCGAGAAGTTCTTCTTTAGGAGAACTCCGTTTCGCAGGAAGGACGACGCCAGTCCTCCCTTGAATGCCTTCGGAACAGTCGTGCTCTTGCCCTCGAGGTATTCCATAAGTTCCCTTAGTTCTGGGTCCACTCGCTGTTGCTCGGCGAAGTCGTCGGCACTTCTGGTTCCCAGGAAGCAGTCATCATCCAGGTCGTCCTGCGGCGGTGGGTCGATGGGGCACGAGATAGGCAGTCGGTGTCGGAGTGTTTTCTCCCGGACTTGGAAACGACGGTAATGTCGAATCCTTGAAGTCTCAGGCTCCACCGTGCGAGGCGACCCGAAGGGTCTTTAAAGTTAGCTAGCCAACACAAGGCTCGGTGGTCGCTCACAACTTTGAAGCGCCTGCCGTAAAGGTAGGGGGCTACACTTTGATGTAGCCCAGATGATGGCAAGGTACTCCTTTTCTGTTGTGGAGTAGAGAGAGAGAGATACTCTTTATTGGAAAAACAGATATTTTTGCCGGCGTCTATATAGCGCTGACATGCTACTCTGTATAGGGATGGGGAAGGGGGACTAAAAGATTTGAGAAGAGAGGGAAGAAAAGAATGAGAAAAAAAGAATATAAACAAATAAGAACGGTGCATGTGAACTTGATAAACGTATTTACAGTTAGGGGTGTCAGGTAAGTTAAGCTTTTCCTATGGGACTTATTCGATCATTAGAGCCGTTCGACAAGGCCAATTTCGGACAGGTAATTGATTAACGAATGTATAACCCGATGCTGTTTTGAATGTCCGGGCACTGGGCCTAATATGTTGCGTAACGTTAACTGTTCGTGGTAAATCATGTCCACTTGTCGTTCAAGCAATTGTCTCTCGTCGCGGTACGCGGGGCATTCAAGTAGTATGTGCTCCACTGTTTCTATGTTGCCACAGTTATCACAGCAGGGACTTGTGGTACGCCCAATGCGGTGCAAATAACTGTTCGTGTATGTCACGTTCAGTCGCAGACGATGATATAATGTCTCTATCTTCAAAGGATAGCGCGCACTTACTACGGGGACAGAGGGAGACGAACACGACAACACAAGCGCTAACTTTCAACTAACTTGCCCTGGAGGCATTCGAGGGCAAGTTAGTTGAAGAGTTAGCGCTTGTGTTGTCGTGTTCGTCTCCCTCTGTCCCCGTAGTAAGTGCGCGCTATCCTTGAAGATGAATACCTACCAACTCGCCCAGTTTTCTGCTTTGTTGTGTGTAATGTCTCCAGGTGACGAGGGAGTGGATGGGAAATTTTCGCTCTCACTTCTGGGTCAACACAAAACAGGAAGTTGTCTTTGCGAAACGGCAAATTCCACAGGCGGTCTTTTTCCTGATGGGCATATCTTTTAGCGATGTTCGAAGCGTCGGCTTTGGTAAAAAATATTCTTCTGAAATTCCGGTATTGGAGTCCATTTCGGGCAGCTTCATCCGCTTTTTCGTTTCCCGAAATACCAGCGTGGCCAGGTATCCACTGGAACGTAATGCTATGTCCAGCAATCTTAGCCCTGTGATGAAGATATGCGATATCAGACGCTACCGGTTGGTGATTACCGCGTTTGAGCCTGTTCCACATGCTTTGTAGAGCTGCTTTAGAATCTGCTTTAGATAGCGACCGGCTAGCATAACTGATAACCCTTTCCAGTCCCTCCGTCCTCTGCACGAGGACGGCGCCGAATCCCACGCTGCTTGCGTCGGTGTGCACTTCTGTTTCGGCGTGGTCGTCGAAATGCGGAAGTATCGGAGGCGTTTGCAGGCGTCGTTTTAGGTCTTGAAATGCTTCCTCCTGCGGCGTTTCCCACTTAAACTCGACGTCGGCCCTGGTGAGGTTAGTTAGTGGCTGCGCGATGCGGGCGAAGTTTTTAACGAACCGCCGGTAATAGGCACACAGGCCGAGAAATCGACGCACGGCCTTCTTGTCGGCGGGTGACGGGAATGTAGCGATGGCGGCTGTCTTCTGCGGATCAGGGCGTACTCCGGACTTACTTATCACGTGGCCCAAGAACAAAAGTTCTTCGTACGCGAAGCGGCACTTCTCTGGCTTGAGTGTGAGTCCGAAGGTCTTGATTGCTTGAAGTACAGCTTCAAGTCGCCAGAGGTGTTCGTCGAAGTTTTCTGAAAACACAACGACGTCGTCCAAGTACACAAGGCAAGTCTGACCGTTCAAGCCGGCCAGTACAGTATCCATAACGCGTTCGAAGGTCGCGGGGGCCGAGCAAAGACCGAAAGGCATGACCTTGAACTCGAACAGGCCGTCTGGTGTTATAAAGGCCGCCTTTTCTCGGTCTGTCTCGTCGACTTCGATCTGCCAGTAGCTTGTCTTCAGGTCCATCGAGAAAAAGTACTTCGCGTTGTGGAGTCGATCCAGGGCGTCGTCTATACGTGGGAGGGGATACACGTCCTTCTTCGTGATCTTGTTCAGGCGACGATAGTCGACGCAGAAACGTAGGGTTCCGTCCTTCTTCTTCACCAATACCACGGGAGACGCCCAGGGACTCTTGGACGGCTGGATGATGTCGTCGCGAAGCATTTCGTCGACTTGTTTCTTTACGGCTTCTCGTTCTCGCGTAGAAACTCGATACGGGCTCTGACGGATTGGTCGGGCACTTTCTTCGGTTATGATACGATGTTTCGCGACAGGGTTCTGTCGAATTCTTGACGACGACAAGAACCAGTCCTTAAATTGCAGGAGCAGACTTTTGAGGTGGTCTTGCTTCTGCTTCGGGAACCTCGGGTTGACGGCGAAATCTATTCCGGGACCTTGTTTCGTCGAAGCAGGCTCGGTAGCATCGGAGAGGGCGAAAGCATTGCTGGTGTCCACGAATTTCTCGATGTAGGCGACCGTCGTACCAATGTTAAGGTGCCTATATTCGTGGCTGAAGTTTGTGAGCAGTACTTTTGCTTTGCCATCACGCAATTCGGCGATGCCTCTTGCGACGCAAATTTGACGGTTCAGGAGTAGGTGCTGATCGCCCTCGATGACGCATTCAAGGTTCGCAGGTTTTTCGGTGCCGACGGGAATAATGACGCTGGAGCGCGGCGGAACGGTTACCTGCTCTTCTATCACATTCAATGCATGGTTCCCTGGTGGCGTTGCGTCGGCCGGGAGCGCTTCGTCTGAGGTTAGTGTTATCGACTCTGACCTCAGGTCGATGACGGCGCCGTGGTCACTTAGGAAGTCCATTCCAAGTATAACATCCCTGGAGCAGTTTTGTAGGATTTCATAGCTCCAACATACCCAGCATTTCGGGACATCGCTTTTAGTTCACCGTTTTTCACACCACGTGGCGTACAGACCTTCAACTTTCAAAACTGGCGCGATAACGCATGGCGCGCGGCAGACAAAGCGGCCATACATAAAAAAAAAAACAACGAAGCATCTCGATGTCGACTATCGCCACCGAGAGCGAACCGTGATCGCTGACTGATAAGCGCAAGTCGTGTACGACGAGCGGTCGGTTGGTTGCTCGATCGTGAAGCAAGTATTTTTTTTTTTTAGTGAATCCGCGCGCACAAGTCACTTGGCTGCGCTTGACAAACTCGTATTTCGAAAGGGCGTGCTGCCCTTCCTCTCGTCCTTTGCAATATATTTCGTGCGGTTGTATAGTTGTCGGCCCCACTGCTTTCTTGAAGAAAGTTAGGACGTCCTTTGTCGCGGCCGTTTTTGTAATCTGTGAAAGCTAATTTCGAGAAAATAATATCAGCCTATGAGATGGCGATGACGCTTTGAGAATATGTAGAGACAGGCTTCACGTAGCTAATATTTGTTGGCGTCACTTAACAAGTGAATTTTTTCGCGCTATAGAGTGAAGGCAACGTGCCGTGCCGTATTCGCTGCCAGTGATAATCTTTTTTAAGAGCTCAAAACGTAGCAGAAATAAAGGCCTAAATTCATTACAGGGACGAAATTGCTGAATTATTTTCCAAATTTAAGCATTTTAAGAAAGACGCCTCAATTTAAACAACGCTCTTAACGTTTCTAAAGCACATAATAAAAGACGTCCGAAATGTATTTCATTGTACATGACATGATATACAGCTCGTCTTCCCCTCTTTGCTGACTGTTCGTGAAAGCGTAATGAAACCAATTATATTCACATATGCGACCGTCCGCTGTGGTGATGTAGCGGTTACAGTGCTCGGGTTCTGACCCGAAAGCCGCGTGTTCGACCCCGTCCGCAGAGGTCACATTTCGATGGAGGCGAAATGGAGGAAGCGCGTATACTGTGCGATGTCAGAGCACGTTAAAGAACACCACATGTTCGAAATTTCCGGAGCTCTCCACGATGGCGTCCTTCATAATCATATCGTGGTTTTGTGACGTAAAACCCCCGATGATATTTGAACGTACGTACATAACCGCAAAGCACACCTCTTTGTTTCACTGGCTATGCGGTCTGCACAACGGCATCAGGTCTTGGTTAGCGACCCGATTATTTCGGCCAGTTTTATTTAGAACGAAGAACGCGTACAAGCGAGTTTGAAGATAGCTCTCGTCTGGTTTCCTTGCTGCTACTATAGTGTAATTGTTTCTTTGCACGTATTGCTCAAGAACAGCGTGGTAATATTTTTACATGGTGATGTTTCTTAAAAGGTCCCTCGGTAGGACCTATTTATTACTGCTTGACGCGCTTATTGCCGAGTTTTTAAATCAACCACTCATTGGTGCAATTAAATGTTTGACGCTAGTGCCATTCTACGCTTCTGGGACGCAACACAACACACGTTAAGGGGGGGGCCTTCTCACACTACATGACATTATCATAGTTTCTTTTTTTTTCGAACAGTTTCAAGCACCGGCGTGGCTGTGTTGTAGAACACCTGCTTTCCGTGCAGAAGTACTGGGTTCAATTTACGCGCGAGCTATTAATATTGTTCATTTATTTGCAGCTACCTCGACCTTTCGCCCACGGGCAATGCTTTTTTTTCACTCACAGCGAAGACGCCGACACCAGCGTCGGCACCGGATTTTTCGCTACAGATAACTTTTTTGTGGAATACTTAGCCATCAATGAAATCACGCGCTGCTCCAAAAACGCGGGGTTGGTGTAATATCAGTATACTATAGCATGCCTCGTTCACATTAGGGACGCCTCTGATAAGACAACTACTCAATTTTTTTCAAAGAAAATTTGTGCCTCACATAACAACAATAATAATAATAATAATAACAATAATAATAACAACAAATATATTATTCTCATATGAGTATTGTGTTACTGTTGTTGTTGTTGAAGAGTTTATTGTTTCACATTTGTTTTCATGGATGGATCTACAATGGATGAAAGCTCGTCTGCGGCTTTTCATATACCCGTATATAAAATAGAAAGAGATTTCCGACTTTCTCGAAAGACATCGTCTACAGCAGCGGAGCTTGTTGCAATATTACAAGCTTCAAAATTCAAATTTGAAAGCCAGCAAAGGCTAAACTGGGTAATATATTCTGACTCCAAAGAGCGCTACAAATGATTAAGGATTTTTATTTTCATATAGATGATAGCATAATATATGAAATCTTAAAAACAATTACCATCGGTTATCTGGACGGCCATGAGATATGTTTTCAGTGGCTTCCAAGTCACGTAGGAGTGATGGGAAACGAAAATGCTGACAAATTAGCCACTGCAGCACACAAAAAAGTTCACTTGACACCAGTGCCCGTTTATTTCTCAGAAAGCAAGAAGGTTCTTTCCGAACTGCGCCACAAATTGTGCAAAACGCTTGATTTGATGAAAATACAAAGTCTTCAGTCTTATATCAAATAGATCCGTCTCTCCGATTTACACCTAATCAAAAGATTGACAGACCATTTGACACCCTAATGCACCGTCTACGATTAGGGTGTTGCATACACACCTCACTTCTTATGCCGCATAAAAACAATAACGTCCCCGCACTGCGACCACTGTGATCATGTCGATGCGTCAGAGGAGCATATCATTATTGAATGTCCGCGAATTGACGAACAACGCGCTCAACTGAGTGATCGATTGAACCGCCTCGACAGACGACCATTTGCGATTGGAAAAGTACTTGGACCATGGCCACATCCCGATAATCAAAGGCGCGCAGTGAGCGCCCTCCGTGATTTTTTAATGGACACAAATTTAATTAACTGTCTTTAGTTCTTATTATACCTTGCCACTATTTGTTCGGACTCTATCCGCGATGTGATCACGATATATGAACTGGACTACGCCCATATATACTGTGCTCATTCATTCGTTATAAGCCCTATAGTGTATATATGTACCAAGTGACTCTGATTATTTTGTTCTTCTTTTATTCTTAATTTTTCGTATTTTTATGCTTATCTTGTACATTATTGTCATGATGTTGGGATAGCCTGCTCCGACGCAGCCTACCTTCCCATATTTTGTCAGATATATATAAAAAAAAGTTTATTGAACTCTGCCGTAGGGATCGGCCGGTAGCTTGACCAACGACTCAAATCAACGGATCTTGCGGGCGAACGAGGAGCGCCATCGAGCAATGCGCGGTATACAGACAGACCTGCGATGTCGGAGGGAGATGATGACCCACTATAACCTTCGTTGTTCTTCACTCTATTATTATTATTATTATTATTATTATTATTATTATTATTATTATTATTATTATATAAACGACAAACAGTGAGTAGTTGTCTTATAAAGGGCGTCACTAACGTAAACGAGGCATGTTACTATTGATATTACACCAAGCGCATGTTTTCGAACAGCGCGTGATTTCATTGTTGGCTAAGTATTGTTAGCGAAAATAAACGTCTTCCGGGGGCCAGAATTTGAGATAGATGCAAATAAATAGACAATATGAATATTCGGCTCGAGAGGAAATCTAATCCAAGACTTCGCACGGAAAACAGGTGTTCTACACTGTTTCGATAAAAAAGCACTATAATAATGTCTTGTAGTTCGAGGATCCCCCTTCACACATGTAATATTGCGTGGCAGAAGTGTAGAATCGCACCAGCGTCGTACATTTGAATTGCACAGTGAGTGGCTGCTGTGACAACCGACCGATTCCCAAGTGCACAGGAATAAGTAATCAAACTGGCAGACGGCTGGAGGCGACGGGCCATGCCTGACGTTACTGACTGACTTTTTAAATAATGTTTTCTCTCTCTCTTTCTTATTATCAGCAACACGATCAACAAAGAGTGCAGCTACGCATTTGCGCTTGTAGCCTTCCGGATCGAAGAAAAATGAATTATGTCCTAGCGAGCATTTTGCATGCTGTACTTACAAAAGGCACTGTAGGACAGTTTGAAACAATATATATGTTAAGAGCACAGACGTACCTTTCCTTGCGGCAGGGGTGGATGTGTCCGCCGAGAAATTAAGCGAGGCTAGCGACTGTGAAGGTGAAGTAAACGAAGCTCGATTGCGCTAACGCGTTCTCCTCTTAAATTCTTTAATTGGTTTATGCGCGCTTCGAAAATTTCCTTACAGGTTATACGCGGAGGATAAAATCTTCTGTCAGTGCACGGATATATGAATGTTGCTCAATGTCTTGAATAATAAATAGCGCAACCTTGCGTCATCTCTAAAGGGAATCGAGTGCCCGAGCCTCCGTGTCCTGAGCTTATCAGGGGACGCCCTTGTACTTTGCAAAAGAACAACTCTTGTGTGTATATAATGTACATAGTCTCTGTGAGCGTCTTATGCTGTGAGCTCACGCGCTAGCTGGGTAAGGGGCTGGGTAAGGCGGTGTGGCCTCTCCCCCCTTACACTCTCTCAGCAATCATGTGATGACGTCGGGGAACGAGATTCTGCAGACGCATGCTGAACCAACGCGTTGTATCCTAGTCAGAACGCGCTGGCACGCGCTACCACGTTCGGGTCTGCGTTCGGGTCTACGTTAACAACAACATAAGAGCATAAACACAACACAAACTATAACACTCAATACGCAACATTAACGGAAACAGCTAGTCGAACCGATGCAAACGCGGTGTGCTTCGCATCGCCTCATGCTCCCCTTTGGCGGGAGATGGTGTCATTTTTTTTCGCGTACTTTTCGAATAATTACCGCCAAAGGCAAAACGTTGCAGTACCAACACGTGTAAAAAGCGTAGTGTTTTTTTTTGGGGGGGGCGAAGCTCCTAGAGCCGAGGGTCTGTACATCCCTGTCTCTTGGTACGTGACCGCCTAGTTCTATGACAGACAGACAGACAGACAGACAGACAGACGGACGGACGGACGCACGCTTCGCCCCACTCATCATCATTCACTCCGTGGATATGCTGTAATTTTTTATGTTCGTCATACAGTCATGTCCAGTGGCGTAGCCAGGGGGTGGCACACCGGGCACGTGCGCCCCCCGAAATTTTTTTTCGCCATGGCATACATAGCGAAAAATGGCCACTTCAATGAGGTGCCCTCCCCGAAATCAAGGTGGTGCCCCCCCGAAAAAAATTTCTGGCTACGCCCCTGGTCATGTCACGTCATATCACATTTGGTATATAGCCAGGAAACGAAACGGCTGCGAGCACGCCATGAGCGTGGCGTGTAAGTCATGGCGTACATGACATCCGTGCCATAATTTGCATGTAAGGATCTGTTATTTGTGTTCGTCATACAGTCATGTCACGCCATATCAAATTTGGTATATATCCAGGAAACGAAACGGCTGCGAGCGTGCCATGAGCGTGGAACGTAAGTCATGTCATACATGACATACATGTTATGATTTTGATCTTAATACTTGTCATCTATATTTGTCACGCAGTAACATTGCATAACACCACTTTCAGTATATATCCAGTGAATGAAACGGCCGCACGCGCACCATGAGTGTGGCATGTAAATCATGTCATAAATGGCATACATGTCATAATTGTTAATACCTGCTATTTATGTTCGTCATACACTCTTGACAAGCCTCAAAATTGAAGGACACTGTACATTCCAAAGTGTGTTCGGCGAAAGCGTGTGGCCATTCCACTGACGGAAAGACGGACGGAAAGACCGACGGACGGACAGACGGACATCCGGACGGACGGACGGACAGACGGACATCCGGACGGACGGACGGACACCGGACGGACGGACGGACAGACGGACATCCGGACCGACGGACATACATCCGGATGGCCGGACTGACATCCAAACGGGCGGACGGACGGACATCCGGACGGACGGACGGACATCCGGAAGGATGGACAGACGGACGGACGGACATCCGGATGGACGGACGGACGGACGGACATCCGGACGGACGGGCGGACATCCGGACGGACAGACGGACATCCGGACGGACGGACGGACGGACGGACGGACGCCGGACGGACACCGGACGCCGGACGGACACCGGACGGACGTGAGCATGAGACATTAAAGGCTTTCGCCTTAATATTTTTGGTATACCTTAAACTAAGAAACGGCCGCGAGAGCGCTAATAATGTGGCATGTAGATCATACCGTTCATGACATAAGTGTCGTGAGTTTCATGTTATGACCTGTCATTTATATTCTTCATGCAGTCATGTCATGCCACAGCAACTTCGGAATTTCATACCTTCAAATCTGTATGCCATCTCGGACACTTTTCGTATGACATCACTCAACACATAGATAGCATATAAGTCATTGATTGTAATTAACCCGAACTCCTAATTAATGAGAACAATAAACAGTACAAACTAATGATATGAAATTGTTATCTACCACCTTATCGTAACTGTTCACATTGAAACACTATATGTACTGTACTACATATGTGCTTCTACACTGAGAGCTTCCCCCATAAGTTTAAATTAAATGGTTAGATTAGTGATAAATATTTATTACGGTTATGAAATTCCTGATGCTTCATCCACATAATGTACGTCACATCTTCAGACTTTTGCTGAGTTTTTACCATGATCAACGTCCACTTTCTCATCGATTTACCGACAGGTGATTCTTTTACCCCTGTAATGCTGCTTTCCTGCACTATCGATTTGGAAAAGCTCTTCAGGAAAAAAATCCACCCAGCGTAATCCCACGAAATTGCAAACACAAAGACAGGTTGTCCTACCGTACATGCCACTAGAGTGCAATTAGCGAATACGTTATCGTTGCACTACAATTAGCTTTTCAAAAATCACCCCATACATTTTCAATGGATGCACAAAAGTGTCTCGGGAAAAAAATCCAGCCGGCCGATTAAAACTAATCGCGTTGTACCACATAAGGAGGTTGTCAGCATTAAGTGCCTGAAGTGCAATTAGCGAAAAATCAGGCATTGCTCAGTAATCATTTTTTTGAAGAACGCTCCCCATAGAGTTACGCCCAGCGCTTCCCCCTTGGGGTCGGCTTTGCCGCACTAGTCGATGTCCCAGATTGCTGGACATGGGATAAGTGCGGTTATTGATGGTGACTCTCGCCGTGCAGATTCCAATCGTCGTTATCAGGTGGCCTCCAGCTGTCAGGATTTCGGTAAAGACCGCTTTACTTTCGGGAAGAAAGTAAAGCGGTCTTTACTTTCTTCAGCTTGGTGGCGAATGGCCCACTGTCGACGGAATAGTCGGCCCCAGTGTCGACGAGAGCGGTGACGTTGTGGCCGTCGATGAGAACGTCGAGGTGGCTGGTCCGCCGCCTAACGTTGCGGTTAGGTCGCGGCGTCGGATCACGGCTGCGTCGATATGTTGCGGTGCTTCCATGCTGCGTCGTCAGGTCTTCTTCGGTCCTCGAGGTTTCGTCGGCGGGGTTTCGTCTGCTTCGCGTCGTGTTGCGCAGGTCTCGTCGCGTTGTCGTCGTCGGCGGCCGCGGAGGATCTTCGGCATTTCGTCGTACAGCAACCGCACCTCCATCGGTTGCTGCCCTTAGTTTCCCTGATACGGGCTAGGCGACCGGCCCCGGTTTGGGCCAGTGTACTGCCGGCGGTGCGGTGACATGTAGCGGCCGGGCGACGGCGAGCGGAAAGGTCGTCGCTCTTGCCACTGTGTTCTGGTGATGCAGTAGTCGATGTCGCGAGGTCGTTCACCTGGCTGTGGACGCGGCGCGTTGACGGCGAAACCACGCAGCCCCATCTGTCGGTACTGGCAGCGGCGGTAGGTGTGGCCGGCCTCCCCCGCAGTGGTAGCAGAGCGGGCGGTTGTCAGGAGCGCGCCAAACGTCGGTTTTCCTTGACGCGTAGCGCTGGCCGGTTGGCGGGCGGTATGACGTCGATGGTGGCGGCGGTGGTGGTGTCTGACGACGGAACAGCGGTGGAGTGGCGTCTTGACGAGGGCGGGGTGGGGTAGCGCGACGGCGGACAGCAGCAGCGTAGCTCATAGCCTGTGGCTGCGGCTCTGCTTGGTGAGGGACGCCCAGGGATTGGTGGATCTCATGGCGCACGACGTCAGCAATGGAATCCACTTGAGGCTGCGATGGAGGCAAGCATTTTCGCAGCTTTTCCTGCACGATCGCTCTGATCGTTTCGCGCAGGTCGGCGCAGCAGAGCCCTTGGATATCGGTGAACTGTGGCGTCGAACGGCGATTCTACTGCCGGTTGCGCATGTCCAGGGTCTTCTCGATATTCGTCGCTTCTGAGACAAATTCGTGAACACTGCTTGGAGGGTTCCGCATCAGTCCCGCAAAAAGCTCCTGTTTAACTCCTGGCATGAGGAGCCGAACTTTCTTGTCTTCAGGCATTTCGTGGTCTGCGTGGCGGAAGAGTCTAGACATTTCTTCCGTGAAGAGCATAACGCTTTCGTTGGGGAGCTGGACGCGGGTTTCAAGCAGATTTTCGGCTCTCTCTTTGCGGGCGATGTTAGCGAAGATAGCCAGGAACTTGGTTCAAAACACGTCCCATGATGTTAGGGTCGACTCTTGGTTCTCGAACCACGTTCTAGCGGCGTCTTCTAAGGCGAAGTACGCGTGCATCAGCTTGTCTTCATTACTATAATGGTTGAAGACGGCAACCCGGTCATATTCTTCGCGGCTGGGGCTTGGGTCAGCGCCTCGCGGGGGGCGTCCGGAGCCTGGACGAAGCAGCATCTCCACCAGATGTCACGTGGTTGTGACGTCGACGAAGGCAACAGGCGACGTGTCCAAGATGAAACTGTTTATTAGGCCGAACTTGTGGCCGGTAAACGGAAAGTAAGATTACAGCAATACACGCTGGCACTGATAGCGGCGAACAGAGCGTTGGCCGTCGATCAACTGATCATCGCTGGGACGCACCGTCTTTTATACAGCGCGCGTCGAACTTTCTAGCCTTATCACTGCTGGTCGTGCAAGCTCCAGAATAAGCTGGTCGGTTCGCGTCCGGCGTGCAATCTTAACAAGACGGTCTACTATAATGGCGAAGCTTCTCGAATGCTAAGGCGTGGTCTGCGCCGAGCGTTACCGACAGTCGTTGTGGGCGAAAACCGAATACAGCAAACGCGAAAATAAGAAACGCGCGTGGCATCTATCAATCTTGCTACGTCTGAGTTTGAATATTATGACTCTGGTCAAGACATGAATATTGTGAAAATCCCGTCGCTACGACGTCAAACCCTTTCACTCCAGACATGTGTGGCATAAACGCATATACCACGCACCGCAGTATGCGGGCATGCGCTACAAGTGTTGGACAGTTTACATCTATCGACCAACGGCGAGAAGAACATTTGCTAATTTAAATGCAAGGGCGTTAAGAAAAACCGACATCGGCAGCGTTGACCCGAAGACTGCAAAGTATATATGTTATGGTCCCAGCAGGAATGGAACCCAGGCATTCTGCGTGGCAATCAAGTATTCTACGACAGAGCCACGTCAGGTCACGGAACTCCTCTGAAAAAAAGGCCCTCTACAGGCGTAATGTTGTTGAAACGTGAAATGTGGTTGCACTGCTGTCCATCTGATTAGATAAACATTACATATGTACTCCAATGATACAGGCGTCAGGTCGGGTTAGCGTCAGTTGTACTTAAGCGCCATCAACTCAAGTTCGTGTACGTGGCACTATGCAGGACTGCCATCCTCGCAAGCAGAAGCGCTACATTTCAGCTTACCTCTTCAGGTGCTTTTAATACCCATCCTGCTCTTGGCATCGTTACGCAAGTGTAAACAACTAGTTATATAAAACATATGTGTGGGTTCAACATACATGTCGGTGAATATAAAATCTGTACGTATGTTTAGCGTCATTTCCTAACGTTTCGCTAAAAAAAAGAAAAGATTATCCCACAGTCCCCTTCTCTTCGCATGCTTTTTATGACATCGATTCCCATGGTACTTGGGAGCTGCCAAATTTCTTTCTCTCCAGTTTCCTTTTTTGTTTTTGTAACGTTAGCTGCACTGGCCTGGCCAAGCCCGTTTCGCGCGGCTCATCAAGAGCCGTGCTGCGCATGCGCGAGGATCAGTGATGTCACACAGCTGGCGCATCGGAGCCCGGCACCTTCCGCCATAGGTCGGCACTTTAAGGGAGTACTCACTCAAACTCACTCACCACAATTTTTTCAGCCTTCGCACTCACTCACGTTCACACTCACGTCCACTCACACTCATGAGTACTCACTCACGTTCACACTCACGTCCACTCACACTCATGAGTACTCACTCACGTCCACTCACACTCACGTCCACTCACACTCATGAGTACTCACTCATACTCAACTCACCACGTTCAAATGAGTGTGAGTGAGTGTGAGCTGAGTGCACTCATGAGTGAGTTTGCCGGGCTCCATAGGTCGGCACTTTAAGGGAGTACTCACTCAAACTCACTCACCACAATTTTTTCAGCCTTCGCACTCACTCACGTTCACAGTCACGTCCACTCACACTCATGAGTACTCACTCACGTTCACACTCACGACCACTCACACTCATGAGTTCTCACTCACGTTCACACTCACGTCCACTCACACGCATGAGTACTCACTCATACTCAACTCACCACGTTCAAATGAGTGTGAGTGAGTGTGAGTTGAGTGCACTCATGAGTGAGTGTGCCGAGCTATGCCTTCCGCGCACTCCGCTGACGCCGCGCGCGCTCACCGCCGCCGGTCTGCGCATTCCAGAGGAGTGACATCGTAGCAGTGGTAGACGCACTGGCGCCGGTGCGCGCGCAACTATCATGTAGCTATTCGCTATTCGCCTTCGCTGTGCAGTCGCCGTCTGACACTGCGCTGGAGCCGCTGCGCACCTGACGCGTTTGCCAGCAGCATTTGCGCTCTCCGTGGTGCAGAGCGCAAATGCTGCTCAACAGCGCGGAAAAGAGGTTAAGCTTGACTCATCGGATCCCGAAGTAGTTGCCTGGCAATTAGCGGTTGAGCGTAGGTAGGTCACCGAACAATTCGGTTAAAGACACTATACACGTAGTGGTTACGTCTATACCTAGTCGTGCGGCATGTGAACTGTGTGTGGTGGCTGGTGACTTCAATCGTGCTCCAGACTCTATTTGTGTTCCTTTGAAGGACACGTTTAACCTCGACTTAGCCAGTCTTCCAACTGCACAGACGACCCAATGGGGAAGCACCGCTGATCTTGTCTATCAGAGACAGACAGACAATTCCAAATACTGTGTTGGGGCCATGGGGACGGCAGCGTGTTACTTCACGCAATAGAGGAGCAACCTGACGTTGAGCAAAAATAAATATACATGTGCCACATAATACGTATACCGTGTGTGCGTCATTGGAGCAGCAGTAAGCATGGTAATCAAGCTAATCCTAGACAAGCTAGACAATCAGGAAAGCTAAGAATAATCAGCTGAACCTTTGCTAACGCTGCGTGTATCCTGGCATAGCCGATCTAAGCCACTGCAACATTCTTCCTCTCCTTTTATTTTCCTGTTCTCCTTTCTAGTTTCGTGTGGGTTTTTCTCTGTTTATTTCTATTTATTTCTATTTTTGTACTTATTTTTCCTTTCTTACTCTATCTTACTATTTCTCTCTTGCTTCCTGTTTCAATTCTTACACGTGGTTTGGGTGGTCGTGTTTCCCTAGCTACTGTAGCAATATCCGGACTTTATATCGCCATCAAGGCGGTCGAAGAACAACAGGAAGAACTATGCTACATTTAGTTTTGCCCGCGTTAATATCATCACAAGGCGTTCGAAGAACACGAAGAAGAATACTTCTCTTTGACACGAACGCGCGCTCAATATGCTACAATGGCTATGCGATATGTGGTTCTGCCTGCGTTAGGCCACGCTACGACGACAGCATGCGACAGCCCCCCCCCCCCCCATAGTGCTCCGCACTTACAATTATGGCACAGGGGGCACTTGGCAACGGTTCATCCAGTAGGCATTGTGCTATAGTTTGAAACGGCGAATGTTACGCGCAGAAACGGTCCTTTCCTTGCAGCAAGGGTGAAAGTGACGCGCACGGCGCCTTATTAGGCTATCGTGTTCTACTTTTGAAGGCAGAGCTGAAGCGTCCTCGAAGTTCTTCGGTAGCTAGGTGAGTGAAGTACCCACTGTGGAATCAACGCACTCCTGGGTCTGTCTTTTCGGCATGGCGGAGAAAGGCAGCGCAGGAGCTGAGAGCAAGGCCACTTAAAAAGTTGACGGGAGGTATGCCTCGTATCTGCTAGGCCTAAACGCGTTGAGTAAATTTCTCCCCTCTCGGTAAACACGTTAAGAAGTAAATTACAACGTGACGATCACAGTTTTCCATCATTTGCTCTTCACTCCCCTTTCCCCTGACGGATCCGCAGCGGTGGTGTAGCCGTTACGGTGCTCAGCTGCTGACCCGAAGATCGCGGTGTCGATCCCGGCCGCGGTGGTAGCATTTCAATGGAGTCGAAACCCTAGAGGCCGTAGAACTGTGCGATCTCAGTACACGTTAAAGGTTAAACAACCCCAGATGTAGTGGAGTTTTCCCGAGCCCTCCACTACGGCGTCACTCATAATCTTACTGTGGTGTTGGGACGTAAAACTCCAACAATATTATTTCCCTGACGGCTCTTCACTGTTTCGGAGTCGCTAACCACTCGCGCAATTTCAGCGCGGCGTAGGATAGCGGCTGCGCGCGTCATTTCACTGCTGCTAGCGATTGTTTCGGGGAAGTTGCTTGAAGTAGAGGATCAGATTGAAATCTATAGAGTTCCGAACAGTCAGTGCTGACCGGTAACATGAATAGTGATCTTAAACTGCACTCGAAAGCGAAATTTCGGGCTAAACAGTGTTCCTAAAGGCGGGAATTTTTTAAAAGAGGCATTTATAGGCCCAAATAGGCCATTATACACAAACGCCAAGAATAGGCATTTGTAGCCACTATAACAACACTATAAAAGACAATCTTAACATCTCATTCAATCTCAAACATCAAAATGTGGTGACAGGAAAGCAAGGAACAAAATAGGCATTTGCCTCTCAGCTACTCTCTAATTATCGCCTCCTGTTTTCAAATACTTGCGTGTCCTATTTTAGGGTTCATACACCACCCTGTCTGCACAATTTAATGTCTTCTGCAAGTTAGCGGTACCTGATGAAGCACTGGGGTGGCACAGTGAACGAAGGGATTTGCGTGCTTGCCTTTGCACGATTGCGCAGCACATCTCGTCTTTTGGGCGTATAGGCGGGTTAAGATTGTTCGGGGCCAAAAACAAAAACAGGTACACAATCTTCAAAAAAATGGAGCGACCCTTGCTCCATTAAGGGAGAAAACGGCGATGTCCCCAATGTTCGTATTTATTTCGTTTCTCCATGCAAAAGGGAGGGGCTTCCTCCCTTTTGCATGGAGAAACGGTTCCTCCCTCGTCAAAATCAAGATGGCTGACACCAAGTTAGCGAAGCGATTAGGCCTAGCGAGTTCATCGATTCTCGACTGATAAAGAGTACACGGCACTGGTAGTCACAAAAAAACGGTCCCGCTGAGAATAATATCGAACGGCATGACAATAAAATCAAGCAGACAAACCTGTGGCGATGAAATCCTCGCGAAACGGAACGACGGAACTCGTACGTCGGCCAGCGAGAAGGCGTTCACTTTGAAAGAGACGGATACCGCAAAGGAGTTCTCACCCGGAGACTGCATGCTAGGCTTGCTGCCTTTATTTACCGAATAATCACACCGTTTAGCGACGTTATTCACGCGTTTACGGGGCAATAGGCCCCGAGATGTGCCTCAGAATGTACACTCGATCGTAGCAAAACAATCCTCGCGCAGCAGTTTACAGTTTCGATAGATAGATGTTCAACAGTATATAAGTAGGTAGAGCTGTGAGAGCGCTACAGCCACGAAGTAGGTGGTAGCTGGCGTCATCTGGAGGGATTCAACGATACTAAAAAAAACGTTTACGATGCCGGTTGATACTACAGAATGGCCTTTCGGAGGATAATTGGCGAGCCAGGCCCATTCATTGATTACGCAAGGACACCGGAAGGCTAGTACAACATATTTACGTACATATTCATCAGTACGTACACGTTTTCTAGGTCTGCGAGGCTCATAGTACACAAAACGCTCACTGAATGCAATACACATTTCATTCATTAGTTTACATGCAGCCCACACAATGAACGAATCACCACAGCCGCGTACGCACAGACGTGTTTACACATAACCCGATACGAAGTGCAGACGCTTATATAGTCACTGAATTACGGCCGAGCCTAGTGATACACGTGGCACGTAATTTTTTGGTCAACTCTATTACATGTAATGGCTGCACCACAAGACACGCAGACGTAATAGTACTGTAGCTATTCCTTAGCACAAATGAGACTTTAATCAAAAGCTGCATAATAATGAACCTGATAATTACAGAGTTGATTAAGTTTCCATGAAAGCGACGACCACGAACCATGCATACCACACGGCATTTGAAAGCATCTGAACGTGACATATCAGAATGGAGTAAACCTTCTGATTACAGGAGTTTCTAAACGCGGACCTTAGGCACTTTTCGTTTTACTACTGTTTTCTTGCCACTGCTCTTGTCCAATTTTGCGCTGCAAATGTCATTCGGCAAGTACCAGCTCCCCAAGCTAATGTCATGCAGTCATGTCACGCCTTAGACTTTTGGTATATATGAAAGTAGCGAAACGGCCGTGAGCGCACCTAAACAGTGACGTACAAATCAGAGCGCATATTTAGATTTTCATGGTGCATGTTGCCTTTTGTGTTCCCCATGCGGTCCTTTCACGGCATACTTATTTTGACATACATCAAGACTTTGAGCGCACTGTGAAAGTGGTACATAAATGATGCCGTACATGACTTGGAAATCAAATTTTAATGTTTAAACCTCTAATTTATGTTTCTCATGCACTCTTCTGAGGTCATACCAGTTTTTTTATATATCAAATTCGTATCCGAAAGCTACATCTAAAATAGCCTGCGTATCCTGATTTTAAAGCGAAAGCTTTAGTGGCCTAATCGAGCGAGTTTCGCTGTGTATCTCCGCGTGGCCTTGAAGCGAAGAACGGATACCTTGTGACAAGCCGCGCTCCGCCGCCGCCGTGGCTGTTCTGACCGCTGCTAGAGAGCACTACCGCTGCCTCGCCAACAGTGTCTACGTAACTAACCACGCGACTCGCCGCTGTCTATGTCACGCCACTGCCACGCCGCTTCCTCTGCATTCAATGCAGCAGTTTTACCGTGGTTGTGCGATGGAAAGAGGGAGTGAGGACGCTGGCCTATCTGTGGCAAAGAAGTATGCTGAAAGACGGCAGCGACGAGCTTTAGGGGCCGAAATGGACGCCTCGCGTTAGACTGCGGCGACGGCTTCGGAAATTGACGTTATGACAGCAGTGTGTGCTCGGAGTACGGAACGTTCGTCTAGACATATCGTTCGCTTGGCAAGCTGTGCTTCGGCTACGAGGGTAATGAAGCATTACCAAGTAACCAAGCTTCTTGCATAACCGGGCCTAGCCGAACTAAGCCGCATCCATTTTTTAATTTACAATCTCCCATTTATTTTCCTATGTACTCGTGTTACATCATACCACTTTTTATAGATATCTTAACGAAACGGCTGCAGATCACCAAATGCGTGGCCTGTAAGTCGTCTCGTTCATGAATGCATGTATGATTTTCATAATACGACCTGTCGTATACGTTTGTCACAGGCTCGTGTCACGCCATACCAATTTTGGCTTATATCCTTTAACCGAAGCGGTCATCAGAATATTGAATATTGTTGTAGACGACTATATATATATATATATATATATATATATATATATATATATATATATATATATATATATATATATATATAGATAGATAGATAGATAGATAGATAGATAGATAGATAGATAGATAGATAGATAGATAGATAGATAGATAGATAGACAGACAGAGACAGACACATAGGGGCAACGCGTGTGCTTGCTAACGTAAAAAAAAAGCTCATGTCCACGGTGGTCTTTGCAATTAAACTACATTTGAATGAGGCCTCAGCGGCTAAGAATCCAACGAGTTACCTTCAGCTTAGCCGCACAGCTCCATAGCCGCTTACACAGCATGGCGGATGACGTACCAGCTCCTGCATTATGTAGTTACATCCAAGTCAATACCTTCCCTTGGTTTAATTTCATGTATATTTCGAATTTAGTTACAGTTTACAATGTAATAAATATGTTATGCATGATTTTAAATTATGGTATTGGAGCGAGGAAAAATACAATCATTACTCGAATTCACCAAAATGTCATTCCATTGCTTTTTTATATTGCAGTTATGAAACGGTACGATACCTATGAGGTAAGATACCGTTTTTAATACGCTCAACCTAGAATTTTAATGTTCATGAGTCATTTAGTGAGAAATATTTTAGCATAGTTTGGTTACTGCAAAGTTATAGTGAAAACAATAAGTTACAAAATTTCCTAACAAGCTTTCCTCTCCTCCGGAGCGCAGTTTATGAAGCATAGTTATGGCATCACAATTGCGGGCCTATACATCACGAAAAAAATAATAATAAAAAAATGTTCTGAAATATCTACAGCCAAACTTTGAGGCCCCAAGCCAGGGGAAATGGAAACCATCCACGCTGGCCCCCGCAGAAAAGAGGTTGCTCCCTTTTGTCAGACCGCTAGTTTTGATGGGGAATAAATGAAGAAATGAGAATGGCCGTCTGTAGTATCCTAAGATGGTCCAAGAAAAGTGACCAGGAAAGCACAAAGGATTTTTAGTAAGCAATTATTCACTCCTTAGAAATACACAAGTTTAGCGCTTATTTTTATCGGGGATGTGCGGTCTCGTGTCATTTCTTTGTTTGAACTGTGCATCTGCGTAAGAAGAAGCATATATGTAATGGAGAATACATCAGCCCTGGAAAGCGGCTTTCTAGCGTGCTACTCGTCACGGAGTCAAGGGAAAAGAAACAGAACGAGGGAGGTGTGATGATCGGTTACTACGGTATGGCACAGTGAGTCAGTGTACATGGTGGAAAGCGCAAATGAAACGCACTTGCAGCCTTTCATTTCACCATACAGCAAGAAACTCAGTGCAGTGAAAGCGCGAAAAAAATGTCATAAGACTAAACACCACACACAAAGAAGCCCGATCCACTAGTGGAAGTGAGATGACTTATCGTCTTCCACGACAACATTCTGACGCGTAACGCCATCACTCTATCTTCGTCATATATTCGTCTTAGGAAGTTCCAGTAAGACAACTTCCCTGTCCCACAGTATTTGCGCTGTGGAAATCGTAGAATATTTGTTACATGGGCATTCGCACCGAATCTTTAAAGTCATTTTCCGCAAAACATGATTTCTTTCCCAGCGTACAGTTAAGCGAAGAGTGATAGCTTTAGTTATCAGAGATATTTTCGCAAAAATATGTGAGTGTAATTTTTTTATATTATACCAAACTGCGTATGCAGGATGACCGAGTATAAGCCGTGAATTTTTTGTGTCGTGGTCAATTAATTACAAAAGAGCGTGGCGAATACCAACTTGATCAGTCTGTTTATGGTAACGCACCTTACTAAAAGCGATATAATTACACCGGCTATTGTCCTCATTAGGCGCCTGGGACTTCGCGGTTCAGTAACCCATACCATTTTGTTGTTAGTACTGTTGGCGCAACGTGCGTATTTCGGCACATTCAGATTTGTATATTTTTTGCATATTTAGCAATATCATTATTTTAAAGTTTAAACTACCTAAGCTGCTTAATTTAAAGTTTCGAACAACCTAAAAGCCAAATGTACA
>JALIZH010016042.1:0-52373 GCA_030522465.1 Rhipicephalus appendiculatus
CATACATATATTTCAAGTTTATAGGGTGCGCAGAGCGAGAGCGGGCAGATACGAAATAATGAACCAAATAACGAATTATGGGGTCTAGGGCCAGCGCGCTCCCAGCGTCAGCTGTCCTCCGACAGCATCCGTGGGAGTTTGCTTGGCTGCGTCGCCGTGCCTGCTGTTGACGTGAGGCGGCGTGGAGGAGATACCGTGGTGCAATTTGATTAAGCACACAATTTCTACTTATAGATGGAGTCAGAGGTACACAATTCCATTCTCTTTGTGTCCTTGCGTTTGTGTAACGTCTATACAGGGTGTCCCAGCTATCTTTAGCCAAGGTTAAAAAATAGAATTATTTGAGGCAGGCGAGTGAAGTCAGTTGAATATTGCTTGAATATTGCTTGAATATATTGGAACCCCCATTGCATTATTTGCGATAAAGAATGTTTTACGCGTGCTATTTTTTCCGTGCTCCAAAGAAAGCCCGCGAAATACAAAAAAATACCACGTGACTAGTGCATTCGCGCGCCGCGACCGTGCTGCTCTCAGCTGTAGTTTGAGCAAAGAAAATCAGCTGCGACCACGACACGCCGGCTGCGTTGCAGCGGTAGGCCGATACGTTGGCGGTGGTTTCTTGGCCCGTTGCCAGCCAGTTGACGCGCGTGACTGTGCAAGTTGTAGCGAGCGCAGGCGAAGAAACCACCATAAACTTAACGGCCTACTGCTGCAACGCAGCCGGCGGGTCGTGGTCGCAGCTGAATTTGTTCGCTCAAACTACGGCCGAGAGCAGCACGGTCGCGGCGCGCGAATGCGCTAGTCACGTGGTATTTTTTTGTATTTCGCGGGCTTTCTTTGAAGCACGGAAAAAATGGTACGCGTAAAACTTTCTTTATCGCAAATAATGCAATGGGGGTTTCTGAAGACGCTCTCGTACTTTGCAACTCTCATTTCTTGCGTAAAGTCAATATTTATCAATTTAGTGAATTAATCATAATTAACAAATTAGTTAATTACGAAACAAAAAAATTGCCTGTAGTGCGCAAGATGGCTGTAAGCAATATTCAACTGACTTCACTCGCCTGCCTCAAATAATTCTATTTTTTAACCCTTGGCTAAAGATAGCTGGGACACCCGGTATAATACAGCGTGTATTATTGCGATAGCAATTATATGGACAGTCTGGAAGGGGGTTTCCGTCGTCGTCGTTGCCGTCGCCGTCATGTCGCGCATAAAGCTCAAATTGATAAAATCCCAAAGCGCATCGGGGGCAACGAACGCGGCTGAAGCAGAGATCAAACGAGCCGGCCCGGCTCCGTCGCTCAGAGGCGCATGCGATAAGATCCCCCCGCCTGTTAGACAGGCCGTCGAATGCTCAAGCAGAGAGGAAACGCCCTGCGCTTCTTTAACGAGCGTGAAAAAACACGCGAGGAGGGCGCGGGGGCGGGGACCTTCGAGCAGCAGCGACCTTCGATTTTACGAGCGCGGTCGTCGCGGGCGCGCACGTTATCTCCCCTTCTCGGCGGCCGACAGCGAGTGGCCGGTGTACCCTTCTACGTGCTGCGCTCTCAACGCGAAGAGAATGTGCGATGAGTGTCCCTGGAGCAGCAGTATTCTCTTCAACCAGTGTTTTGTAGAGTTTCGTAAGATCGGATCCAAAAGAGTTAGCTGCCAGGCTCAGTTCGTATAAGATTACAACTTGTTGTTATCGCATTCATTGCTTCACTCTTGCGGTGAAACTGTGACTTTTTATTATTACTGTGCGACCTTATCGGCATGTCTTTGATCACTCAAAAGCTTTAGGACCTGCAGTAGCATCACGCCTGCTGAAGTTCGTGCAATATTTTCTGATTTACTGGTGTTTCTGGATTGAAGTGCCCGTTGAAAATTTCGGCACGATGTATTTAAAAATGGCATAGATATATCTAGAAAAATGGTTACCCGGAAGCCGTCTGGTGAATCTCGGGGCAATTTCATGGGACCTCCTGGAGAGCCTAGCTTGCAAACGGCGGTGCCTGCGAGACAAATCACGACGAAAGCAAATACTGCGTGCCTTTCCATCGTGGTGGGAAAAGAATAGCTGTGGTGTGTGGGAGCTCAACGCTTTATTAAGAGCGTGTTCATGGGTGCAAAAAAATGCATATATATATATATATATATATATATATATATATATATATATATATATATATATATATATATATATATATATATATATATATAAGCGACACATCGCTATCTTTGGGCGCCTGCTCCGGCAATCTGCCGCGTGACAGCACGAGACAAGTCTGCCCGACTATGCACCATCTGTCCAACACGACTTTAATAATCGAAACTTTTGTTTCTCAATTACAAATATTGGTGTGACGGGAAAAAGAGACGCAACTTGCCGCTTGACGAAGCGACGGCCCCCCTAGGCAGCCTGACAGCAAGTGAGGCGTGTAATTATTTCTAAAAGTGCCTTCCATGCCAATCTCCAGCTAAGGTACAACGAGACGAACGTAACGTCACGCCAGCGGCGAAGACCGAACTCTTTTGTGACAACTCTATATCAATATTGGCTGAGTTCTTCCTGAATGTGTCATACCCGTGTGCAGTATAAGGCTGAACAATACAGGTAATTACTGCACTGTGATGTATGCTTCTCGTACGCGCTTATAATTGCGAACCGGAAATCCGTAATAAGAGTCGCACGTCTAGAGCTATATCTTATAGCAATAACTCAGTCGGACCGCCAAACATTATCAATCCATGCCCACCCCCCACCCCACCCCCCCCCCCCATGGGGAGCACACGAGAACATTATACAATGTTTTCTTTTGTTATACGATCAAAGCATCTGTGTTCAGGCAACAGTTCAATGACCGCCTGCCCTGTGAGAGGTGAACAGCGACAGGTGTTAAGGCGCTCTCTAATTACTTGTATGTTAGGAACACCTGGCCTACATGGTTTGCGAGAGCACTGCTAAAAGTGCTTACCATTGGTTAAGCCTGGTTGGCGTTCCCTAAGCGAGAGATACTGCTACCTCGAGCCAGCTAATGGTGTTTATTAGGGGCCAATGTTGTCTAAGTGATGGATAACGTTTTTCAGTGTTGTTCAATCGCTTTTTACCCTTTTTGGCTAAGATCGCTTTGTTTCATCTGTAGCGCAATAGACACTCAAATCGGCAAATTTTGGTGAGCTGTACCTATATTATTGGTATGGCTGGTGCTGTCTGAATCGCACTTATTTCTTCGTTTCATTCATTTATTTGGTATTTTAAAGCGATATCGTTAAATAGCTCTTTTCGCAGAAATTGCGGTGTCGGTGTCGGCATCGTTGGTTGTGAGCGAAAAATCATCATCTTGTCGCTGACCGAAAAAATAGAGAAAGATGCAAATAAAAAAGTAAGGAAAAACTACGGTTCGAGTGAGAATCGAACCCAGGCCGTCAGCGTGGCAAGCTGGTGTTCTACCACGCAACCATGCTACTGCTTGCAACTGCTTCGGAAAAAAACGCCATATGAATGTCGTGTAGTGGAAGAAGTCTCCCTTAGGCAACAGGGTAAGCCCTATACGTTCCATGTATTTTTGGCCATTTTTGAGGCACTGTTTTCTCAGGGAAGACAAGGGATATCCACATCACGGATTTATAATTTTCTTCTAAATTTTCATTTCTTCAAACTGAAGCATCTTTAATTAAATGTGGCTAATATTAGAATGTTGGCTAACTTTTTTACAACTAAGACCTGAATTTTGAGTTACCTGGCATATTTGAAAAATTTAGCACAAAAACTGCAAAGTGCATAACTGAAATTCTGGTAGAGCAGTTTTATGTATTTATGCAGAGTACAAGGAAAAAATTGTTAACTGGTTTTCTTGGAATGCACAGGAAATAATGGTACCTAATTAATTAAAAAAGTTGGTCGTGAGATAATCGAGTTTAAAGTTAAAAGAACGCATCTTTGTCGCAAACCCCCGTTGAACTATTTTATTTAGTACCTACAAGCTTGATTATCATTGCAAAAGTTACTGTTTAACTTTGGAGCCTATCGTGTTGCTTGCCTTGCTTCTTTTGTGAGCTGTCGTGCTGCTCTATCCACAATGCGTCGTCGACTGTGGTTAAAATTTTGCAGCAAACTGACCGCATCTTGGCCAGCCTTCAGTCCTAATTATTTCAGAATTTTGCCTGTTGCGATACTGACATAATTAAACGAAAGAACAACACCTAATGTCGCGATCCTTAAGACTTTGAAGCCCAAACAAAGACAGCAGAGAGTCTGCGACCTAATTCTTATTAGATCAATACTTGCACCACACAGTCTGCACGCGCGATTCGGTCTAATTACAATACGAATAATATTCATCTCCATTAGAGGATACCAGTTGTCACTCTGCACGCCATTCATCTAAAAGGTCTTTGAAAAGGCTGATAGGTTCAACGATTAAGAGCTTGCTGGTTCAGCGTTCAGCACCTCAGTACATCGCGGGCATTAGTCGCATTTACAAGAGAACTGTACAAGTTGCCACTAAATTTCACACTTCCTGAAGGCCTTCTTTACCCTCGGCATCTCAACTTATCGACAGACACTACAGACATAACGTGTAAGGAAGCTAGGGTGTGAAAAAGCTGGGGTCGGAAAGTGATTGAACAGACGCGCTTTGAAGAACAAGGGCGAATAAAAAGTCGCACAGCGTCTTCGGACTGCCTTAGAAGCTATCCGACAATTTCCTATACACAGCTGGCTCAGTAAAAGCATTTTGACTTTCGTACACGAAGTTTCTTTTATCATTTTAGCAAAATGGGCGGTAAGGACGGTGCGCATACGAGGGCCTTCTCCTAGCGTACGTGGACACTCACTACTTGCATTCAGAAAAAACTAGTTTTCAGCCACAAAAACTACCATTTAAGTGAAGCATGAATGTGGAAAATATGTACAAAGGACACCTTTCCCAAAATGCACAGACAAACAAGTGATTATTTTTTTTTCACATTTTGCTTTACACTGTGCCCTTAGCTCTGTGCCCTTAACGTTGTGCCCTTAACGCTGTGCCAATTTGCTTTATGCTGTGCCCTTAAGGCTCGTGATATTAAGTAGCAAAAGCCTAAAATACCCGCCGCGGTGGTCTAGTGGTTATGATGGTCTAGTGGTCTAGTGGTTATGTGGTTATGATTCGATCCCGCAGGTCGCGGGATCGAATGCCGGCCGGCATTTTCGATGGAGGCGAAAATGCTTGAGGCCCGTGTACTTAGATGTAGGTGCATGTTAGGTGGTCAATATTTCCGGACCTCTTCGCAACAGCGTCCCCAGAATCATGTCGTAGTTTTGGGATGTTAAAGCCCAACATTAGAGGTTTTTAGTCTGTCCGGTATTCGTCTATTGTCCGGTATTTTAGTCTGTCCGGTAAAGGCGTGGCGTATTACCGGATTGCGTGTCCCGTAGCTGCCACTTCGTCAAGTGGCGCCATCTATGGAACATAGAAGACAACTAACAAACACGTAATCTACAACCTCCGAGATCACGGGAGCGCCACTCCTTAAGCCTACAGCATTGATTATTTGAGTACGTCTCTCGAAAACAGTGCCGAATCGACTCAAATACTTTGTTGTCAAAGCTTAAGGACATGAATCTCAAACAAATAAAAGCATTCATTCGAAGCTACAGAGCTACAGAGCGCACGACGGCCACTTGACAGATTCGAGGTGGAAGGCAACCGCTTTCAGCGGTGCGGCCATGTTTCAGGGCGCGCACACGCGCAGTTCCCACCCGGTATTCCGGTACACGCAAAGTATTTTCCTTATAGCGATGTCCCGGACAGACTAACCCCTAATTACTGTATTAGAAGCGTATAATCGCGCCAGGCGTCCAACAAGTGAATTGTGCAACGAGTGGATGTTTTGAAGGCCCAAAAACACTCAGACATATTTTATCGTCATCAGCTGCAAAAGCATCCGCATAACGACCAACTGCATTGGTTCGTGTGTTGCCACACGGACGCGTAGTCGGCCATTGGCTGATTCCCAAAGGGAAGATTGATGGCATAGTGGGCACTTGAATGTACTTGCAGTAGGCATTCTGGGACAGTTTCAAACGGCCAATGTTACGCGAACAATCGTTCGTTTCCTTAGGGCACGGTTGAAGCATACGCCCAGAACTGAAGCTACACTCTAAGGCAAAATTACCCGAAAGAGGAGTAACGGAGCCCAATAGGCGCGCGCGATGAACGGATGGACCGCTGAGGAGTAACCACAGAGGGATGCGTGCCGTGTGCAAACCAGTTAGTCTCCAAAGGCACCAAAGGGATGAAGCGCGCGGGAGATACGTCACGTGTGCGAACCGTTGTCAAGGGAACTAACCGTCCTCCTCGCTCTTGGTCAGTCTTCTCACTTGTTTTCGTGGAGGCGCGTCGGCGGTTGTGTCGCGCTCGGAGAGTTCGATGATTTAGGAACTACGCTGCGGTGCCTTGGATCAACACGTATGCCGCGTATGCGTGGATGAGCGTGCGGTGCTGCTTTTACGTTTCGCCGCAACCATGAAGTTTGGAGCTGGTCTCGACACGCCGAGACGCCGCGCTGTATTTCGCCGGCCTCGGTGCGCTGGCGTAGCAACGGCACTGCGTCGACACCGGCTGGGAATGGCGGCCGAGAAGACATAGGCCTATCGGATCCATGAATTCAATCCGACTCTGGGCAGAAGTTGGCGCTGCATTATTTCACAAGTAAGTGATCATACTTTATTTTTCCGTACCTGTCGTTTGCGCGAAGCCCATCGCGCTAGTTGGCAACGGGCTCGATCGTGTTGTATATATCGCGCGCACGTAATGCACCGCGAAGGTCGGCTTTAGCGTCCGCTCGCCTGTGCTTTGTGACTGCCTGAAAATTGGCCGCCATTGCCGTCGGCCCCTGGACGCTCTCGCCGCGGTGATGAGCTGCGGGCTCGCGATATTGGGCAGAGGCCTCGCCGCTGCGTTGCGACTCGTCCAAAACACATTGCGGTTGCCGTCAACGAGCTCGGTTGTATGTCGCGCGCTTGAAGTGCACCAGCAACTGGCGGGTGCTTTAGCTAGCCGACTTTAGCTGTGCTGCGGAACTCTGTGGACAGTTTTCGCCATTACCGTTGGCTTCTCCGTCAATCGGTCGCAAGCAGCTCAGCTCCGTTCGTGGCGGCGGCCCCCGCGTTCGCTCGTTGTACTCTGCCGCTCGATTTAGGAACTTTGTGAAAATTTGTCGACATTACCGTCGGCTTCCGCGGCGCTCGCTCGAAAGCAGCTCAGTGCCGTTCGTGGCGGCGGTTCCGCGTTCGCTCGCTCCTCTGTTCGAGGTTCGCTGGCGGCAGAAGCTCCGCGTTCGGCCCCGCGTTCGCTTGCTCGAGCTGTATACGACGCCGCTCGCAGAGAACTCGCCGACTCGTTGGCGGCTCGGCGGTCGCGGCGCATGGTGGCTGCGGCTGCCGCACTTGAGCTGTTGCGCTATGTGACTCGAAATGCGTTTTCGATTATGTATGACATCGCGGTCGAAATATTTGCATGCCATATTTTAGACGTGCGTATTTATTTCACCTTGCACGTATTTGCCATGTGCGTGTATCTTCCTCACTGTCACATGTGACTTAACTGTTTGCAATCTTTTTGTGCAGACGTTGTCCACTACGTGCAGAAGGCTGCTTGCGCTTGTGCGTGCAATGTCAGTCATCTGTCGCTTCCGTTGGAGCAGCTTGACCAAGACGACTGTACGAGATATGACAACGCGGCTGGACCTGAATTTGACATCTGGCAGCGAATTCACTGAAAGAATGCAGACACTTAATATGTATATAGAAAAATAAAACATTTCATTGTCTCACTTTTGTCTTTCGTTGTTGCATTTGAGTGGACCAACCGTTCGTCCGGTGAGGTGCAACCGTGGGGACTAACGGTTGACCGGTAAGGGGTAAATGTGAGGACTAAATCTTAGTCCATTGAGGTGCAACTGTGGGGACTAACGGTTGCCCGCGAAGGGGTAAATGTGAGGACTAAATGTTAGTCCCTTGAGGTGCAACTGTGGGGACTAACGGTTGCCCGCGAGGGTGTAAATATGAGGACTAAATGTTAGTCCCTTGAGGTGCAACTGTGGGGACTAACGGTTGCCCGCGAGGGTGTAAATGTGAGGACTAAATGTTAGTCCCTTCAGGGGACTAACTGTTAGACCCGTGCCGTTAGTCCTTAAAGGGACTAATGGTTGTGGCAGCCCCATTAGTCCCCAATAGGACGAATGGCACACCCTTTTAAAACCCTTTTGCCTTAGAGTGTAGGCTAGCAAATGAGAAGACGGTGCGGACGGGGCCTGATTACGCTGTCGCGTTCTACTCTTGAACGCGAAGCTCAAGAGTACTCCTGTTTTTTTTTTGTTTCTTTTTTTTTGTTTTTTACCCATTTATACACAATACAGCAAAAGGCCCTCGTGCAAGGGTATTATTTCTGCGGCGATATAATACTTACATATGGGCTTTTAGGTCCCAAAACCACGATATCATTATCAGGAACGCTGAATTGGAGGGCTGCGGAAAGTTCGGCCATCTGGGGTTTTTTAGATGTGAAGCATCTTATGGCGAAGCTTAATCCGGTGGTGGTCGTGGTGGTGGTGGTGGTGGTGGTGGTGGTGTGCCGCGATGCCCACCCTTACTGCGCATGCGCAAACAGTTAAAAAAAATTAAAATAAAAAACCTCCTCTCCCCCTCTCTCTCCTCTAGGCATCCCTCCCCGCGGCAACCACACCTACACTGCGCATGCGCCTCCTTCCTCTCTCTCCCCTCTTACACTCCCCCTCTCTCCATCCCTGCCCGCGGCGTCTAACTCCCCCTGCGCATGCGCGTCCCCCCTCTCTCCTCTCCTACGCTCCCCCCCTCTCTCCTCTACGCATCCCTGCCCACGGCGTTCACACTCCCACTGCGCATGTCTGCCCCCCCCCTCTCTCCTCTCCTACGCTCCTCCCTCTCTCGCCTCGCGACGCCGACACCAGGCAGCGTCTGCTAGCGAGTTTCTTGGTTGAAAAAACCGACTGCTCGCGCTGCACAACCGTTCACTGGCCATCCCGTATATATAGCAATGGATCTTGACCTCCAAGGTGGTGCCGGTGGGAAATTTCTCCTGTGCGTTATTGAACAACTAAAAATTCGCAGCGTGCGCGTTAACTAAAGCGGTGCGGGTCTCTGTGTCCAGTCGGAGTCTTCTGTCTCTCATTGCCCATTAGCAGCGATTGGCATGTTCTGGTAGGAAAAACTGCTCCATCACTGCCTGCTTTGCCCGCCTCCCCAGTCTTCTCTCCTGCGCAACGCTGCGATGAGCGCCAGCGTCAACGCCGCCGCCAGTGTAAGCGTTAGCGCCCACTTTGCTCACATCTACACATGGTTCCCTTTAGCGGGAGATGGTGTAATTTTTTTAATGTGCACTGACATCACGCAGAACACGGGCCTCTAACATTCAGCCTCCATCGAAATGCGACGGCGAAGGTCGGGATCGAACCTCGACCTTCGGAGTAGCAGTCGAGCACCATAACTACTGCACCACCAATATGGGGTGACAGACACGAACGAGAAAAAAAAAGTGAAAATCAAGACTAGTGATCGAAATAAATTAAATCTTGTTAGACAAAACTAAAAAAAATGTGATATTTCAAACACGAGATTAATAGATGTTTATGGCAGAAAGATCCAGTATAACTCAAATATGAAGTTTAGACATGAACTGTACCTACACAATAAATACGTATACTAGCCCCAGGTAGAGGTATTACTACTTTAAACCTTTAAACTCACCTCACACTGATACAATTATGCTAACAAGTGCAGACCAAAAGAGGTAGTAATATCTAGTCCTATATGTTCTCGTACAAGAAAACTTGAAAAGTTAGATTAAACTGCTATATACAATGGTAGCTTATTCCGTTGAATTATTGTGCATGGTGTAAATAATCTTGCGCAATGAGATGAACAGTAAACAGTGCGTGCGCGGGAATCCTGCGGGAGGTGATGAAAAGAAGACATCCTTTAGCGTGGGATGATCGAAAAGTTTACGAAATAAGGGTAGGCCAGCAAAGTGGTGCCGACGAGAGAGCGGTTCCAAATCCGCACGTTGTGTAATGATGTTACTCTCGTGAAGCGTCACTAATCTAAATGGATGAAGTGAACGGCATGGTGGGGGGGAGAACTGGATGTTGTTGGTGACGTATATGCTTGATATTGTCACGTGCTACAAAAGGTCTTAGCCTTAGACTGCACCGGCTGAGAGACGCACACAAGAGTGGCAGGATGGCTGCCCAAGCAACAACTACAAAACACCCCGAGCGATCGCGCGCTCTGTCCCGTAACGTCTGCCATTCCTGTGGATTGCTGGCTCTGCTCGCCGCACCAGGCGAGCAAGTGGTAATACGGATATCATATTCATATTAGTTTTGCAGTGATAGACGCTGTTGCATGTATGAACGCGAAACTCATTTAAGGCTAGGTGACGTTATTTGTGTTAGTTTCAACTTATTTCTTCCCGCACTGCTGTACGCCCACGTCGATATTTTACTTGTTCCTGCTAAGAAACGTTGCTACATTTTTACAGCGAAAGCTGTTATGAGATCACAAGAAGGGTCGTTTCTGCGCCGTAGTTGTCCGCCGCCGCCGCTGCCGCCGCCGCTGCCGCCGCCGCCGCCGCCGCCGGTGTCCGTAACCAATATCGCACGAAATAAGAAAAAAACTAACTAAATAAAAAAACACCTATGACCGAATGGGAATCGAACCCATTACAAAAGCCTCAGGCAAAATTCTTCATCGTCGTCAGCCACAGCATCAACAAAGTGCACATAATGCGTTACAAGAGTGTAGCGGGTACCGCACTTTTCTGAAGAATGATGAATAATGGCATAGTAGACGCTTCCCCACTACACAAAAATTATGATGATTTATATCGTAGTGGGTACCATGCAAGTGCGGTTGTTGTAGTTGCCCCAAGAATGCTTAAAAAAGGCTCTAAAAAGGCCGCTCTCCCAGCTTTCGCTGTGGCTGTGCTGCGAGTTCCGCGCAGGCCTGGAGGTTTTTGTGGTGTTAGCTAAAATAATTTTTGTGTCCGCTGCCAGTCGGCTCTTCCCTTCAAGCCCAATGAGGCTTCGTCAGGCCAATTTTGTATTGATGCTGTATGAAGATGTTAATAACATAATACTATTATTATTAATAATATATCGCCGAAGCATATTCAATTGTCGGATGGATCAGTGTCATAAAAGCATGTTTCACACCGAATTTGTCTTAAGCTGGAAACGCATGGAACATTTTTTTGCCACCGATAAACATGACACGCGGCGAGCGCCCGCGCTGCCGCCGACGCTAGAACACTCGCACGAAAAAAAAATGGAGTGGTGATTCCGCGCCACCTTTTCCGGCTTACCAGATTACGTAAATTCAAACAACATCAATTGGTGCACTTCCGCGCGAGTAATATGCTCTTAAAATGATAGAACTTTGCCACGAAAATTGCTTTCGTGGAAATAAACTGCGAATATTTTAGCGAGGTATATTTATGAACTTCCATTTCAAACTGCGAGATTGCGAAATTGCGACCACGGACCAACCACATGCTGAGTGGGTGCTGCGTGTTTCATAGCCACTTGTAACTGAATCTCTCTGGCTTCTTTACATTTTCACATGTAAAATGAAGTTCTCGACCTGCGATCGCATACACGGCGCACGACGGGGCAATCGTCTACTTCCGTGATCAAGGCCTGATTACACGGTGCTTTGTCTATTTTGAATATTCTACAGCGTTAAAGGTGTGCCCGATGGGTGAACGTATGTTTACTGTGGCATGTGTCTTCGTCAAATGCACGCGCCGGCTCAGTCGAAATCGCCGAGGGCAAGGCCATCTGGTAGCATTGAAGAAACCAGACAATACAAAACGCAACCTGCCAATGCTCTGATCTGTGACTGACAGACCTGCGTGCGACTCGTCAGACGAGGCTTTTTATTGCGAAAGCAATTGTGGACCCTCTCGGCGGTTTTTTTTCCGTTTCCGTCGTTGTCGATGTCGCCGCCATGTTCTTCACAAAGTCCAAATCGATAACATCGTCCCGCGCATCGTATGTTGCAGCCGCGAGTAAATGCTTGCGAGCGCTGGCGACGAACGCGGCTGGAGCAGAGGTCAAGCGTGCCGGCCCCCTCCGTCAACCGGAGGGTGCATAGAATTATGTCAACCCGCACTCTAAGCCGAAAAGGACCAAAATGGGGTATGACATTGGTCCTCCAGGGTACTAAATGGGCTGCCACAGATTTTGAACCATTTTTCGACCAACTGCGGGAGTAACTACAGCGGCGCAACTGTTACCCCCTTAGCACTTACTCCACTTGGTTTAAATGTTGGTCCTCGTAGAATGCTCCAGGGGGACTAACAGTTGAACCGTCCGGACGAATCGAAAAAAAAATGATGACCTTTCACTAGTCGGTATAGTTCATGGTAATTCTAACTTAATCAGCATTGAAGACTGCAGTTATGGGACAAGCGCGCGCACACGCACGCACGCACGCACACACACACACACACACACACACACACACACACACACACACACACACACTCACACACACACACACACACACACACACACACACACACACACACACACACACACACACACACACACACACACACACACACACACACACACACACACACACACACACACTAACATCTCAAGGTAAAAGACCGCAAACCACGCCCGCCCGCGCTACACAGCCGAAAACCAGCCATCGTATATATATAGGCACTGTATCTTGACCTCCCATGTAGTGCCGGTGGGAGACTTCTGTTCGGCGTAATAAAATTACACCATCTCCCGCTAAAGGGAACCATGTGTAGATGTCAAGCAGCGGGCGCTAACGCTTACACTGGCGGCGGCGTTGACGCTGGCGTTCATAGCAGCGTTGCGCAGGAGTGAAAACTGGGGAGGCGCAAAGCACGCAGTGATGGAGCGGTGTTTCCTACTGGAACATGCCAATCGCTGCTAATGGGCAATGAGAGACAGAACACTCCGACTGGACACAGAGACCCGCAGTCCGCTTTTAGTTAACGCGCACGCTGCGAATTTTTATTTTTCAACAACGCACAGGAGAAATCTCCCACCGGCACCACCTTGCAGGTCAAGATCCACTGCCATATATACGGGGTGGCCAGTGAACGGTTGTGCAGCGCGAGCAGTCGGTTTTTTCAACCAAGAAACTCTCTAGCAGACGCTGCCTGCGTCGGCGTCGCGAGGTGAGAGAGGGGGGGAGCGTAGGAGAGGAGAGAGGGGGGGGGGGACGCGCATGCTCAGTGGGAGTGTGGACGCCGTGGGCAGGGATGCCTAGAGGGGGAGAGGGGGGTGGGGAGAGAGGAGGGGAGGCGTATGCGCAGTGAGGGTGTGGTTGCCGCGGGGAGGGATGCCTAGAGGAGAGAGAGGGGGAGAGGATGTTTTTTATTTTTATTTTTTTTTAAAGGGTTTGCGCATGCGCAGTAAGGGTGGTCACGCGGCACACCACCACCACCACCGGATTAAGCTTCGCCATAAGATGCTTCACATCTAACAATATATATTGACAGCGTAGTACGTGTAAAATTACGTGGGCTCATTCGTAGCGCTGAAGAACATCGTTCTTTTCATCTGAATCCGCGCAATCTTTAACGCCCCTTCAGTCAGCGAATTCGAATTATCAGCAGGCACTCGATGGTGTCGGCCGAACCAGCATTAGCAGTGCTGGTGCACAAGTCCGCACACACAAACATAGTAACTGCGCTTATGCAGGAAGGCCGGCAAACATTGAGGCGACCCGTCGATGCCGCTCTCGGCTACTTGCCGACAACGTCACTAGGCTTACGAGGAGCACGGCTGTACTTCCGTTAAACGACCACCGGCGATCACAACATGCGTCTCCTGAGCTTTTTTTGTCGTTATTTTAGACACAAAGGAAAAATAGGTAGGTGTCCAGTGTCCGCGGCGTATTACGGAGTGATATATATATATATATATATATATATATATATATATATATATATATATATATATATATATATATATATATATATATATATATACAACGACGAGACCGCTCGCAGGCACAGTTGTTTACCGTGCTCGTAAGTCGCTCGCTGTGCACCGCCAGCCGCACGATGATTCGAATCGGCTCTCGCCTTCATGCTATTTCATGCTATATGTTGGACGACGATTGTCGAATGGAGAGAAAGACACAGTTTGAACTGTACTTTAATCCAAAAGACATTATTTTCTGCGAAACAAATTCTATGCGACGTTACTTCCACCTGTGCCGCAACGCACTCACACCGGCCGCCGGACCGGCCGGCCGGCTTGCCGCCGATGACGTGCGAAGCCTATGTTGGGACGCGTGTACGCGCGGGAGAAGCAGACACAACCACGCGGTGTGGATCCCAAACATCAACTGGTTTTATTCGGGTTCTCTGGAGGTTCCGGAGAGCAGCGGAGGGTGGCGCTGCCTGGCGGCTTGGCTTGGCTTGGCTGCCGCCACACCTACTTCGTATATCGCTTTGAACTTGTGGCCAGTGACTCTGCGGCAACACGACGGATGACGAACAGCTTACTTTTCTTAGCGCTGTCAGTGGTCTTCGTAGTTCTTCCCAATTTGGCACATTGAAACGTATTATCCGTAGTGTCCGGTCTCGGAGGCTTGCACTTGTTTGGGCCCGGCAGTGCTGGCAGCTCGGTAGGGAAGAAACATGCGGGAGCTCATCCGCTCTCTGTGTGTGCCGGCGCGAGTTGAACTTGCCTCCTATGACAGCTTCGATTCGCTGAATAGTGCTTGGCTTTCACTCTGGCGTACAACCGATACAACTCGTTTTCGTGCTAGCCGACAGGGCCGAGCAGTGCAGCACGGCAGCAGGCGATCGGCGCGCAGTTACTCTCCCCGTTGGTCCCTTTATTGCTGGGCATTTGCGCACGACACGCACTGTCACGCATTTACTCCCTGTTGGGCGAACCGTTTATCCGTTGGTTTAACGACTGCAGTTAGTCCAACTTTGCCGAATTTCGGCTTAGAGTGCGCGTCTGAGGCCTTACGTCGATTGCTTCTTAAGCAGGGAGGAAACACCGCGCGGCAGTTTTTCCGGGCGAAGGAGCATCGAGGGACGCCGGTGGATTGCATGGTGAGGGGGGGAAGCTGCCTCGCTCGAGCAGCAACTACAAACATTGATCAGTAAAGGGCCCAACCACGCGCGCCTTGTCGGCAGGCATCGGCAAAAGGCCCTTATGCGCTTGTACAGTCGCGATCGTTATGAAGATTATCGAGCGAGCGTCGACCTACCCTAACGTCCCAGCGGCCTAGCGGGACGTTACGGAACAGTTACAATCAAAATTGCATATTCTTCTCTCCCTCGTTGGCTGTTCCATGCTACAACAATCACCCCTACGACGAACTCTACACCCATTCTCTCTATTCTGAGTATTCCATTCATTGCGACCGAATGTATTCCTCGTCGGCTCTTATCTCCACGGGCGATTACAAAACTGCTGGGAAAGATCTGTTAATGTTAGTGCTTGGCTCTTCTTCGTTAAAACAGCTTCCTTATACGGGAGTGATCGCAGCTTAAGGAACAGCAAAAAGAGTGAGTGAAGCTTGCGTGATACCACCCTCTCCTCGAAAGAGTATTCTGGGACGTGGCGCTGTTGTAGTTCTTGGTGGATGCTCGTGCGATAACCTTCAAATCGCGCTCGACTGTACATGCTGCACTGTCATAGCTTTGCGTTGAGACGACAGAATGCACGAAAACCGCTGCTCTCTGTTTCGTACAGTCAAGCAAACCGGGATCCAAAAGCGTTATCTTCTTGCCTTACTTCGTATAATACAGGGCTGGGCAGTATCGCAATAAAAGAGTATCGAGATAGTATCTTAGAGATACTTTTGAGGATCTGTATTTCCGCATCGAGACACATTTGCAAGATGTATTTGTATCTCAGTACTGAAATATTTTTACGATGTATCGATTATAACGTGATAGAGTGCAGGACGTGGTAATCTCGTTACTTTCTGGAAATGAGCTAACGTGTTTTCAAGGGGGGAAGGAAGACTTTTTTGTCCTAAATCAAGCAGAGGCACGCCACCGATCGGCGACACAGTGAGCGCCGCCAAGGGTTCCCCACACGCCCAGAGTGGTCCGTGTGGTAAAAGCGCCCGGCGTCACGGATGGCAGAATGGCAGGGGCATTGTCATCCTCTGTTTACGAATGTAACTTTCTCTCAAGGTAAATGTCGCGCCCGTGATTTTTTTTTCGGACAGAAAGTCATTTCTGCCAGTTTGGAAATCTTTGCTTGAGGCCGAATTGACGCTGTATAAATAAATGACAGCCTATTTGCGAAGCTGTGGTGGCTTAAGTGCACTTCACGCAACAGCCATGTGTCTAAAAGGTTTTGTGTCTAGAGTAAATTCGCGCTTCTTATTAACGCACTGCCGCTCCCTCGGACTTCAAGCGATGTTCTTGACTTGCAAGTTTCAATGCGTTGAAAATTAATCGCATTATCATCCTGCACCTAATAAATGTCTTAGCGGAGCACGAGCATCTCCGAAATAAAAAAAAAATGACACTTTGTACATTCCAAGGTGTGTACGGCGAAAGCGTGTGACCATTCGGCTGACTATGCCATGTCTTTTTTCTTTTACGCTCTCAGTGGGATAACACAAAAACCGAATGTGTGCGTGTTTTCTTTTTTAATTTTTTACCGCGAATCACAGCGAGACCCGAGACTAATCGTCCTCCGTTCGCATGCGTTCGTATTTTCTTGTGCTTTGCGCATCGCGCAAATGCCATCGGCGTTCCAGCGCTTAAATTGACAGACCCTTTGTAAATTCCAAAGTGTGTTCCGCGAACGCCTGCGTCCATTGAGACGGCGTCGGTCAGAATGATTCCTAACGCTGGGCACAGCGACGCTACGCAAGAAAAGTGCGAGCGCTGTACGGACACGGACGGACGGATGGACGGAAGGACGCTCAGACGCCGACGGACGCCGGACGGATGGACGGATGTGAGTATGAGACATTAAAGGCTTTCGCCTTAAAACACGCATATCCACGGAGTGAATGCTGATGATGGGGCGAAGCAGTGTGCAACGGATCAGGAATCGTGGCCTTCAATTTTGTTGGGGTTAACAGCCTTTTATTTTGTGACTGTTAAGCTTTTCTTCTGTCATATGCTGTGATTGATGAGTGGTTAAATGTCGGTGTCTTTACGGTGTTGTGGCCTATATATTGTTTGTTCTGGTTAACAGTCCTTTTGATAACCTTTTTTGTTTTTCACAGATGTTTCGGTTTTTTTACATGCACCTGCGCTAGATCTGCTGTAGACGACCGCGGTTTCCGGGAGGACATTGTGCGGTCTTAAGGTGCTTCGCCCCTAAAAACACCGCCCAAGCACTCCGTACAGATGATTAACCAGCGAAGCTGAAACCTGCGGCCACAGAGAGTGGCAGACATCGCAGCCGACGCCAAAATGCCGCTTCAGAAACTTCCGCCGATAGCGGGCGTTGGCCCCAGCGAACGTGTCCCCGTCATTGCCATGTTGGCGGTGGTCTGCCCACAGCGCCTCTTCCTCGGCTCGCCGTTGTCGCTTGCATTCACGGAGGATCCGCTTGCTGCCGGATCCTCGGTGCGCAGTTGCTCCTTGCGCTTCGCCACCCAGGCCTGTTCTAGTGCCCGGATTTCTGCATCGACCCGGTGAACATGAATTATATTGCATATGGCAGCGCACACCAGGTAAAACAACGATCACGCACACAGAGGGACGACACAAGCGCTGATGTGTCGTCCCCTTGTGTGCGTGATCGTTGTTTTACCTGGTGTGCACTGCCATATGCAATAATGACTTACCAACTAGCCCGCAAATACGTTTTAAGCATGAATTATCTGACGGATCTGCTGTCGCCGCTGTACTTGAAAAGTTGTCTGCTGTTCGGGCGTTCGTACGATCCGTGTCCTCCCCATGTGGAAGTTTTAGGTTGAAACTGTTGCGCGCGGGTTCGGCAGCACGGCTGCGAAGAGATGAACAACGTCAATGAAGACGCACCCAATTGGCCCGCGTGCTAGGGTACGAGGCAGGGAATGACGTCACTAACGGCACTGCCAATGACGCGCGCCCTTGGGTGCGACAAAGAGGACGACGTAACTGACGTCGCAGCGAATGGAGACCGTTATGGAACCTTGTAGCGAACGGTTTGAAGGCGAAAGCCTTTATTGTCTCGTTTAATAAATGCTTTAATGTCTCGTTTAATGCCTTTCATGTATTTAATGTCTCGTTAAAACTCGTTAATTGTCTCGGAGCCTTTAATGTCTCGTTTAATGGACGGACGGATGTCCGTTCGCCCGTCCGTCCATCCGTTGGCGTCCGTCCATCCGTCCGTCCGCGTCTGACCGTCCGTCCGTCCGTGTCCGTCCATCTATCCGTCCATCCGTCCGTGTCCGTCCGTCCGTCTGTCCGTGCCGACCGTCCGTGCGAGCCCTGGCACGGAGCCAAGGTGGCCGCTGGGGTGCGCAAACGGACGCCGGTCGCGTCGGTCTCTACAGGGTTCGCGCTTTGCTTGCGTATCGTCGCTGTGCCCAGCGTTTGGAATCATTCTGACCGACGCCGCCTCAATGGGCACAGGCGTTCGCGCAACACACCTTGGAATTTACAAAGGGTTTGTCAATTTAAGCGCTGTAACGCAGATGGCGCTCGCGCGGTGCGCAACACACGAGAAAATACGAACGCATGCGAACGGAGGAAGATTAGTCTCGGGTCTCACTGCGATTTGCGGTAAAAAATTAAAAAAAAGGAAACACGCACACATTCGGTTTGTGTGTTACCCCACACGCTTTCGCCGTACACACTTTGTAATGTACAAAGTGTCCTTTTTTTTTTCGTTTCTCCTAGCTGTTTCGCTAATCCTTTTTTTAACGCTTTTAGCTGTTTCGCTTGTTCTTTTTTACAGCTTTCGCTGTGTAAAAGGATTCCAGTATTTGTATTGTTGTATCTGTATCCGCGTAACTGTATTCCGGAATACTTTTCGTCGTTTTGCAAATGTATCTCCGAAATATCCCGTTCCGTTGAAGGTAAATGTATCTCAGTATCTGTATTTTAGGTTTCCAGCCTATGTATTTAGATATATGTATCCCGGAATATTTTTCTCAGCGTCTCTACCCAGCCCTGGTAATATAAAATTTTTTTGTTGTCGCATTCATTGTTTCGTCCTTGCGGCGAAACCGTGCTTATCGTTTCTTTTCTACTCCCAGTAGTAACATGGTGCGGCGCCATTCAGTGGCTGATCCTGCTGGGAGCGCGTCAAACTGACGCGCTCATCCCTTTAGCTCGGCGTCAACCGCTTCCGAAATCGCGCTATGCGGTTCAAGCTTTAGTCATCTCTGCGCCGGCGGTCTCATTCGCTAGCCATGGGATAAAAAAAACGACATAATTTTACTAGGCGTGACGAGGTTTGAAGCCAGGATCTCACGGCCCGATGGCAAGTGTCATAGCCACTCGCCTATACACCCACGATTGCTCAACATTAAGTCGTACGAAGCATATGAATGCACTGCAGCAGCGATTGTTGCGCAACTTTCAGTATGAAATAGCGGAAAAGCAATTCGAACTTGTTCTGGAGACTTGGATTAATTGTAATAAATCAAGGCAAGGGCACCTCGCACCCAGAGGACCAAGCAGATCACAGAGCACACTTGAGAGAATTCTGGCTCCACCAGCATCAAACCACGTGAGGCGAGGCATTCGCTAAAACGCCCTAGCCTGAACCGGCAGCTCACTTGATCTCGCACTGACCAGTGTCCCTCAGTGGCGCTGCAAAATGGAGCAATAAAAGGCGAAGCAGTGAAATGGAGCAATATATATGTGGATATTGATGTTCACCTGCCTTGTGTAGCGCTGTCACTTTCTGCTACTACCATTTGCGAAATAGACACCTGTATGCAAAGTCAACTGAAATACTGCCCTATTGATAATCCTGGGTAGGTGGACGCTGTAATCGCTGGTGGTGGTGGATATGCTGGAAACAATTTTGAACCAGGTGGAAATATAGTCGATATGGTAGATAGAATAGTGGATATGCTGGAAGCTGTGGTGGTCGGAATGGCTCATGATGGCGAGAGTGGAAAAAATGGTAGCAGATAGTGTTAGGGGTGCGGCGAGCTTATTTTCATGTTCAAAATGGCCAATAAAGGTGAATGGGGATAATGCTGGCGGATGGTGGCGAATGGCTTGGTAAACAACCTTGATGACGGTGGCATGATGGAAGCCGTGTGGATGATGGTGGCATGGTGGAAGTGCACATGGCACTTTGTGAAATCCATTGGAATGTGCCATCGAATGTGCATCCATTGGAATGATATCCATTGGAATGAGCAGAAAAAAATATGTCTACAGTCCAAAGAAGCCAATGCCATCACGATTTCTAGCATACTTTTTGTTCATGTGGTGTCAATAACCTGCTCAATTTTTGTGGACCACATCAGCCGTCAATGTTTACACTTTGTCGATGTAGTTATATAAGTTTCACATCCACGATGATCTCGCTGTATTGTGTTGTTTACAGGTCCAGAGGTGTCGACGTGAACACCGATAGTAAATGTGTTGCATCGCCGCACAGTTGTCAAGAAGCAAATGGGCTCTCGCTTCGCGATTCCCTTCCGACAGGTGGACAAGAAAATAGCCGCCACTTGATATCGCCACACCAAAAACGCAACTTTGGAAATTCTCTCATATTCACTTACTTGAGCCACCCTTTAAGGTAAGAGTGGAAATGCGTGCGAAGCTAGAATGCACAAACTTTTACCATCTGCCTTCGCCAAGAAAAGCCCCTCCAAGGATGACTTCGTCCATCCTAATCTACCAACGCGATTTCCACTAAAGTTTAGGCTTAGGGTACCGACTGAGTCCGTCTACGTGTCATGAGCGCTGCTTGGTTTGTGGGTACATGGTTCCGGCGAATACGAATGACTTTACAGCACAGCTGTGGCATCGGTTAACCTAAATGAAGCATTTTTCTTGTGCACGGTGTCCTCACAAGAAGCGATGAGCATCGATGCGACGCGCTTCCACCAAACGCCTCTTGTCACCGATTGCTCCCGGTCGCAGTCGCCGGCACTCCTTTGACTCATACGCTTGAACACAGACTTTTCAATTCGTACGCTTTACTGAACCATTATGATGGCATAATTTTCCCTCGCACTGCATTTGTTTTGGCTAAACCATTACATTGTTGTAGCTAACCGTAGAGCTACAGATCAGTGCGCTAGCGTTGCGGCGCAATGCGTTGGGCTAGAAAACATCACAATACTCAATAAGTTATACACATGTATTTATTAAATGATATTAGAGTCGACATAAAGCATATGCACATTTCACCATTTGGAAAGACCGATAAACGGCTATTAAACTTGTCGGTTAGCAGCCGGTAACCTGTTCCTGCCTCTTGGTCCACTTGACATTTTTTTTGAAGTTATGTTATGAATTGTAAGAAAAAATTAGCGCTGTTGCCATGATCGGCATGCCATTCGTTAACCGGCAGCCGTTGGTTGTTGTTTAATAAATATGCAATTTGTTATAAGGGGTGAAAATCACATATGTCTCGAGTATGCGACATACAAAACTGAACCAGAATGGTGTATTAGTATGCTGACTAGTCATTATACAAAAAAATGCCCCCACCTCCCCCGAAGGGAATCGTGAGGAAATGCGAATGCATTTCGCGCGCGCTTCGCTCCATTTATATATGGTGGTTGTGGTTCGAAGAAGGAAAAGGCGCCTAATTTCTGCAGCCCGGTCGGGAGCACGGCGCAGCGCCTGTTTTTTTTTTTGCTTTTGTTCTGTTTTTTTTTCTTTTTTTATTTACTTTTTCTTCTTTTTGTTCTTTTTTTCCTTTTTTTTTAATTTTTTAAATTTTTTTTTCATATATAGCTCCGCCTGAGCTCCCGCGATGCGAGCGCCCTCACGCACTTGAAATGCATTCGCATTTAAAACTGGAGATGCGTAAAGCACGCAGCGATGGAGCGGTGTTTCCTACTGGAACATGCCAATCGCTGCTAATGGGCTATGAGAGACAGGAGACTCCGACTGGACACAGAGACCCGCAGTCGGCTTTTTAGTTAACGCGCACGCTGCGAATTTTTATTGTTCAACAACGCACAGGAGAAATCTCCCACCGGCACCACCTTGGAGGTCAAGATCCATTGCCATATATACGGGATGGACAGTGAACGGTTGTGCAGCGCGAGCAGTCGGTTTTTTCAACCAAGAAACTCGCTAGCAGACGCTGCCTGCGTCGGCGTCGCGAGGCGAGAGAAGGGGGGTAGCGTAGGAGAGGAGAGAGAGGGGGGGGACGCGCATGCGCAGTGGGGGGTGTGGACGCTGTGGGCAGGGATGCCTAGAGGAGGGAGGGGGGGGGAGCCTATTAGAGGAGAGAGAGGGGGACGCGCATGCGCAGTGGGAGTGCGGGGGAGGGATGCCTAGAGGAGAGAGAGGGGGGAGCGTAGGAGGGGAGAGAGGGAGGGGAGGCGCATGCGCAGTGAGGGTGCGGTTGCCGCGGGGAGGGATGCCTAGAGGAGAGAGGGGGAGAGAGGAGGTTTTTTATTTATATTTTTTTAAAGGGGCTTGCGCATGCGCAGTATGGGTGGTCACGCCGCCCACCACCACCACCGGATAAGATGCTTCACATCTAACACCTGCCGGCGCTTAGCCTCCTCAACCTGTCCTCCTCCTCCTCCTCCGCGGACAACGCTGGACAACGCAGGACAACGCCGGACAACGCCGGACAACGCCGACAACGCCGGATGCCTGACATAGCCCGACTATGAAATGCATTCGCATTTAAAAAGCAGAACGTATGTCAGCGTGGCGTAGTGGTAAAGTACTCGGCTCGGAATCGGAACATTTCACTCTTAGTGGCTTAAGTAATTTTTTTTGCATATAGCTTTCTTTTGCGCGATAGCGTTCAAGAGCTCGTTTCGCAGAAATACCGGCGTCGGCGTTGGTGTCGGCGTCGGTGGCGGCGTCGTTGGTTGTGAAGGAAAAATCATGATCTCGCCCTTGACCAAAAAAATCGAGAAAGATGCAAATAAAATAAATAATAAAAATTTCCGGGTCCCAGAGAAGATCGATCCCAGGTCGTCTGCATGGCGAGCAAGTGTTCTACCATACAGCCACGCTTTTGCTTTGAATTTCATTGAAAATAACTTCCTCTGCTTGGAAATGCAGTGAAAATAACTTTCATGCTTTTCAAACACACGCGTCCTATATACAGGCGTCACAGTATAACATGTAATATCGCAGTAATATTGCGTGGTACAAGCGTACATTGCCATCGGGCGTGAAAACATGTGAGTACGATCGTGACATCGTGGTTCAAAGCCGGCCACCCATTACAAAAGGCACAACTGTACTGCACGTATTTCCCCTTAACATTACCTCGAAACCCGGCAATGAACTACCACATGTGACCCCTTCTAATTTTGCCTTCAATGGACCCTATTATTTTTTAGTTCGCTGGCATCAAAAAAATAATTAAAAACTTAAAGCTTAGCTCGTCTTGTGGAGCAGATGGTATCACCTCAAAGTTTTTGAAAAATACCATTGAGTATTGCTCCATCCTTTTAGAATACATCTTTTCACAATCACTTCGGTCTGCCTCATTACCTCAGACTTGGAATATAGGAAAGGTTTGTGCCAATGTTTAAATCCGGCGAAACTCATAATCCTCTTAATTATCGACCAATATCTTTAACTTCAGTACCATGCAAAATAATGGAGCACGTTATTTTCACTCATCTAATTAACTTTCTTGAAGATAATAATTTCTTTTCTAACTTCCAACATGGATTTCGCAAATCTTTCTCTTGCGAAACACAGGTTGCTTTCATTTGCTCATGACTTGCACACTTACCTTGACTCTGCATTTCCCATTGACTGCGTATATCTTGACTTCTGTAAAGCCTTTGACAAAGTAATCTATCTGCTTCTCTTGTATAAACTAATCGTACTAAATATAGACCCTGCAATTCGTCAACTGGATTCGAGCGTTTCTTATATCTCGGCTTCAATTAGTCGCCACTAATGATAGCGTGTCTGACATGGCCCCCTGTTGTATCCGGGGCTCCTCAGGGGTCCGTTCTGGGTCCTCTTCTGTTCTTAATTTATATAAATGACTTACCCAATAACATTTCCCCCACAAATTTGTTTATTTGCTGACGACTGTGTCATATCCTCCTGAGACCCAGAGTGAATTTAGGGTCATGGATTTTTGTTAAACTTTCAGAACTGCTTTTTCTGAGTGCAAAGGTGAAAAGTGTCACGTAGTTTTTCAATATATGACGTTACTTGGCCGCACCACGTTGTCCAATGTACAGGCTGTTTCACACTTAGGGGAAATCTCGGAGCGCGTGGCATCGTGATGCGGCCAGCGCTGCAACCACGCGCCGTCAGCAGCTCGCGCGTGCGCAGATGATTCAGGAGTGTAGTTTTGAACCGCGTCGTCTGCTACGGCGGCTCTTGCTTGCCGCATTGCTGGCCAGCGCGCGGATATCATTGTTAGGGCAGGAACTGGGCCGATAATCTGCACTAAACGTGCGACGCCAACCTCTCAGCCTTTATTCGTGGTAATGGGGTGCTACAAGCAGAATTTGACAACATACCTTGTTTACTCTCTCGAAACGCCGTGATGCTGTGCGCGTTCATGAATATTTCTTCACTGTGTGTGCACCGCAGTACGCTGGGACGAGGAAGACACGACAATTAGCACGCAATACGCGTTGTCTTTATTTGACTTTAAATAAAAAAAAGCACTCAACAGTAAGAGTCGTGCTGCAGCGCTGGCTTAACACGATAAAAGAAGTGGGAACAAATTCAAGAATGTTTTAAGTGAGGACAAAGCCTGAACGTGTCTTTTACGAGGACATTTCAGTACCACAAGACTCGCTAGCCGGCTCCCGAAATGCGCCCGTGGCGCATCCAACTTAGTACCTTGTCATGTCACCAGCGGCAGTGATGACGGCACTCATTCTGGACGGCAGTGAGGCGTGCAGTGACTCGATGAGCGATGTATTCACTCGCAGGGCGTCCCACTCGCTGACGATGGCGGACCACAACCGATCCTCGGACAGGTCGTGTAGAGGATGGCGTGCCAGCGACATTTTCATAAAGCCCCAGACATTTTCGATTATATTTAGGTCCGGGGATTGGGGCGGCATTTTCAGACAGTACTGCTCTTTTCAGACAAGAAAAAAATGGAAAAACGTACGGCAGACGAGCCCCAGTTTTATTCAGCTCAATCTGGTTCTTGTGATGACACGCCCCCCATCGTCAACGAATGGGACATGCTGCGGCAGAACACATCGCTGACACCATGCATTCACTGCCGTCTAGAATGAGCGCTATCATCGCTACCGCTGGGGACATGAACTTGGAAGCGTCACGAGTGCATTTCGGCGCCGGGAACGAGTCCTTTCTGTTGTAATGAAATATCGTCGAGAATAAGCACGTTCAGGCGGTTGTTCTAACCTGAATCATTCCTGAATTCATTCCCATTTGTTTTGTTGTGTTAAACCCGCTCAGCTGCTCGGCAGTCACCACTGAGTGCTTTGTTTTATTTAAACTTAAATAAAGACCACGCACGGTGCATGCTCATTATCGTGTCTTCCTCATCCAAGCTTACTGCGGCGCGCACATACTGAAGAAACATTCGTGAACGCACACAGTACCACGATGTTTCGATAGAGCAAACGAGGTATGCTGTCAAATACTGTTTCTAGTGCCCCATTATCACGAATAAAGGCTGAGAGGTTGGCGTTGCACAACGTTTAGTGCAGACAAGCATTGAAAGTTGGGCAAGTTGGTAGGGGAACATCTGAAAAAAACTGCGCAGCAAGACGGGACACGAAGAAAGAAAGCACGCGCGAGTTTGTCGTTCCTTGTTTCTTCGTGTCCCATCTTGCGGCACAGAATTTTTCTGAAAATGATTAGTGCAGAGTACCGGCCCAGTTCCCGCATTCACAATGATATCCGTGCGCTGGCCGACAATGCGGCACGCGCGCTGCCGTAGCAGACGACGCGGTTCAACTCTACATCCTTGAAACGTCTGCGCACGCGCGAGCTGCTGCCGGCGCGCGATTGCAGCGCTAGTCGCATCGCGATGCCAGGCGCTCCGGAGATTTCCCCTAAGTATGAAACAGCCTGTACTGGACATTGGGACTCTATGGGGACTTTTTTGGGTAATAGAGAGTAGGGAGTAGTTGAGGCCAGTGACCAAAAAAAGACATCTCGCAACACAAATATACTTTTATTTGCTGGTTCCAAACCAAGATTCTCGAAGATGTTCTCAGCCGTGGCATCACTCACACGAGCCCTATTAGCTACGAAGGAAAATACGTGAAGTTTAAACGTAATAAGGAGAGAACTGCATGCGAAAAACGTCTTACTCTTTTTAGAGCGCCAGGAGAGCGCGCGAGCGTACTGTCGTGCTTTTGTTGTCATTGAGACCCAATGTCCATTATATCGGACATTCTCAAATACGCAAAGCATGCAAAAAATTTACCACATTTTTTGCTCAAATATGAATTTATTTGTGTGCTTGAACCTCTTACGAACACAAATCAATGCTTAATTACGCTTTAAGACATCCAAAAATGAATATAAATCCACTTATTTCTTCGGCGGCAGCAGGAAAAGTCGTTCTTGCTTGATCCCGCTATTTTCGAGTGCTGCTGAGAGGCGGGAAACACACTGACTTTGACCAAATTCACTAGATGGCAGCACGGGTCCCACAAGCAGTCGAGAAAATGTTTTCCGGGCGGAGGCAAGGGTTTTGAAAGCCGTGGTGCACTGTGTTACAATGTCCGATATATTGGACAAATGTCCCATTGCCGGGTCTCAGGAGGATATATCGCAGAATAACTACTACCTCTGATGTCGCTAATCTACACTCCGATCTAAACCACGACCATAACTGGTGCATCACTTGGCGCATGGAGATGAATACAAAGAAGAGCAAATACATGCGAGTTTCACGTTCTAACGCAGCATGGCCAACATATGTGATTAACAACTTCAATCTCGAATCTGTCACAAGATACCGTTACCTTGGCGTCCACATAACTAACAATTTCTCATGGAAACATCACGTCGAACACATAATGTCCAAAAGTAACCGCACTCCGGGATACATAAAAAGAAATCATTTTCTCGCTCCATCTTCACTAAAATTACTGCTCTACACCACGTACATTCGTCCTCAGCTAGAATATGCATTATCGGTTGAGGATCCGCATCAATCCATATTAATTGACGCAATTGAAGCAGTGCAAAATCACTCTGTCCGTTTTATACTAGCTAACTATCACCGTACAGCAAGCGTAAAAGAAATGAAAGCCATTCTTAACATCCCACGACTTGTCCTTCGCCGGAAGCAAGCTCGCATTTCACTTTTTCTCGAAATATATTATCACAATGCCACTCTGCGATCGCTCTTTGTTCACCCACCACCATTCACATCTGCTCGTACGGATCATTGTCATAATGTCAAGGTCTCGTTTTGTAACATTGTCGCGTGCGCACAGTCATTCCTTCCTAAAACCTCAGTCGAATGGAATAACCTACCATCATCTATAGTGAACATACGCGATCCAATTCTTTTCGAAGATGCTTTCGTGAAAATGATCTAGAGTTGTAAAATTTTGCCTTTTTTTGCGCTCTGAGCTCGTGCCCTTGTACTTTCTCATCATTACAGATTCATACCTGATTTACTCAATCGAGCGGTACGTTTTGTATAACCAGTGTTTAAATCGTTATCCTTTACTTTTTTGTCTTAATTGTACAGTGATACCGTACTCACTTGATTGATTGTTATGTTTTTTTCCCCTTTCTTTTGTTTTTGTTTTTTTTCGTCCTCTCTTCGTATTTTCTTCTGTGTTACATATAATCGTGTACTTGCCCCACCCCCTCTATAATGTACTGTATGTACCTTGAGGGTATTTGAAATAAATAAATAAATAAAAAAAGACCACGCCTAGTGGGTGCACAGCAAGTTCAAAAATATTTCCCGCTCATAATTGCTCGTGGTTTAAAGCATGCTACCCAATTACATAGTATGCACTAAGTGATTGAACTACGCATTAGGGACAGGATATTGCTATCGCGTTGAACTCTTAAAGGCGAAGCTTAAGGGTCCCACAATTTTTTATGTGAAGTGAAACGATGCGCTGCATAGATGAAACGAGACGAAATGACACAGGAACACGAAACGGACAAGGACCTTCCTGTGTCATTTTGTCTCGTTTCATCTATGCAGCGCATCGTTTCACTTCACAATGCCATACCAACTAGCCCCAGTGGAAGCACTTCTAAACCAATTTTTTTAGTTATTTTTCGTGCACTAATCCTTTCAAAATTGCGTTCTATACAATTGTTTATGCGTAGCAGGTAGCCAAGATGGTTCTGACGCTGTAAAGCCCCTTCGTGCACGGCAATTCTCCAGCATCCATCATACGCCTGAATCCAGCATACACCGTATGGATGCTGAAATCCACCATGCCTTGGTGGACAAATGTTCAATACGGGATTTTGATAGCAAATTGAAGAAATTATTTTTATAAAAATTCTGGAATAGTTGAAGTGCAGATGGGCAATAAAAAACAACAACACCTTAACGTTTTATTAAGTTTTCTATGTCAACAGGAAACATCGTGAAATAAGTGAGGCTTCAGAAAAAATAAGTAAAACATTTAATTCACATCTACTGCATGCGCATTGGTTGAAAAGAATAACATTTTATGCTATGGTAGGAAAGCTAAGAACATGATAATTTTGGAGTTTACGAGTCTTAAGAACACTTCACTTCTCTAGTTAGCACGGTAGACTAATGCGTGCAACTGTATATGGTTTTGGCGGGAGCAAGGACCAAATTTCGGCTGGTATGGACAAATTTTGATAGGTGTCTACTAGTGTTGGATGCCGTCTAATGCCTTCACGTGTTGCTTAGTTAATTCCAATAGAAGTACTCCTTACGAGCAATTTGACAACGCCCGAATATGACCTTTTTACAGCATAACCTATCATGAGTTCACAACAACGGCGGTGGCGACGTTGGCCGCCGTCGCCAGTAGTTTTGCGAGTACCAGTCTGTTTGGGGGTCACAATTTTACCGCGGAGCCACGCCTGTGTATGGAACTCCTTCTGAAAAGAGAGTTATGGAGGCGAAGTGTAGGGCGAGGGTCCATATCAGCATCTACGAAAATATTGCCACGCGCGTTTCTTTCACTGTAGTCGGTTTCCGCCCACAAAGACTATCAGCAGTACTCGGCGCAGACCGCGCCTTATTGTTCCAGAAGCTTCTCGCTTGTAGTAGATCGTTCTGTTAAGATTGCACGCAAGACGCTAACACTCAAGATTATTCCAGAGCTTCCGCGACGACTAGTGATAAGGCTAGAATGTTCGACGCGTGCGTTATAAAAGCCGGCGCGTTCCAGCGATGTACAGTTTGATCGACGGCCGACGCTTTGTTCGCCGCTATCACTGCCAGTGTGTAGTGCTGTAGCCCGACCTTCAGTTTTCCGGCCACAAGTTCTGGATGCTCTGCATGACGACCCGACGGCTGGACACCTTGGATTTTCCCGCACGCTGGCGAGGATACAAGAAAAGTACTACTGGCCTCGCCTCACTGCCGATGTCACCCACTACGTGAAGACTTGCCGAGACTGTCAGCGACGAAAGACACCACCCACTAGGCCAGCCGGACTTCTGCAACCCATCGAGCCACCTCGCCGACCGTTCCAGCAAATCGGCATGGACTTACTGGGGCCGTTCCCGACGTCGAATTCCGGAAACAAATGGATCGTCGTGGCAACGGACTACCTCACCCGCTACGCCGAGACAAGGGCCCTGCCCAAGGGCAGTGCCACCGAGGTAGCAAAGTTCTTCGTCGAGAACATCGTACTGCGTCATGGCGCCCCAGAGGTCCTCATTACCGACAGAGGTACGGCCTTTACGGCGGACCTAACTCAGGCAATCCTGAGGTACAGCCACACAAGCCACCGCCGGACTACGGCGTACCACCCACAGACCAATGGCCTGACCGAGCGTCTCAATAAGACCATCGCCGACATGCTGGCCATGTACGTCGACGTCGAACACAAGACGTGGGACGCCATCCTTCCGTACGTGACCTTCGCATACAACACGGCCTTGCAAGAAACGACGCAGATGACGCCATACAAGTTGGTCTACGGAAGGAGCCCGGCAACGACGCTCGACGCCATGTTACCGAACGTGACCGACGAGGAAAACATCGACGTGACCGCCTACCTACAGCGCGCCGAAGAAGCACGACAGCTCGCCCGCCTGCGGATCAAGAATCAACAGACGACCGATAGCCGCCGCTACAATCTTCGACGACGCTTCGTGGAATACCAGCCCGGCGATCGTGTTTGGGTGTGGACGCCGATACGCCGATGCGGACTAAGTGAAAAACTTCTGCGACGCTACTTCGGACCGTACAGGGTACTTAGACGTCTCGGCACACTCGACTACGAGGTTGTCCCCGACGGCATTACGAACTCTCAACGGCGCCGTGCGCGACCTGAAGTTGTCCATGTTGTGCGCCTCAAGCCGTTTTACGCGCGTTAGTGAACCTGAGGACTCTACTTTTTTTCATTGGACTTTCTTGCTTCTGCTTATTGTTTATTGTGCTTTCTTGATTTATTTATTGTTGCATGCATTTTTCCCCCCGTGTTCTGTTTTAAGCATCGGGACGATGCTTTTTCAGAGGGGAGCATTGCCACGCGCGTTTCTTTCACTGTATTCGGTTTCCGCCCACAAAGACTATCAGCAGTACTCGGCGCAGACCGCGCCTTATTGTTCCAGAAGCTTCTCGCTTGTAGTAGATCGTTCTGTTAAGATTGCACGCAAGACGCTAACACTCAAGATTATTCCAGAGCTTCCGCGACGACTAGTGATAAGGCTAGAATGTTCGACGCGTGCGTTATAAAAGCCGGCGCGTTCCAGCGATGTACAGTTTGATCGACGGCCGACGCTTTGTTCGCCGCTATCACTGCCAGTGTGTAGTGCTGTAGCCTGACCTTCAGTTTTCCGGCCACAAGTTCGGCCTAATAAAGAGTTTCTTCTTTGACACGCCGACTGTAGCCTTCGTCGACGTCACGACCACGTGACAATATGGTTCGGCAGAAGTGTAGAACCTCACCAGGTGCCACACTTGGTGTCATTTTACGCTACATTGAATTACGCGTTGAGTGTGTGGTTAAAGGTGCCCACCGATCTCAAAGACGTCAGCCATAATTCATCATTTCAATCATCAATAGCCATATCATAGGCAAAGAGTGGAGCTACGTAGGTGCATATATTGCATTGGAGAAACGTAGTGGGCATTTCGCTGCATCGCAAAACGATTCTGAAGGAGGCCGTAGGGGGGTACTTCACAATTCTATGTAGACAAGGCGCCCACAAACAGCTTACAACGGACTAGCAGAAGGGCGCTTCTGCAGTTTCCGCTGTGACTGTACTGCGTATACTGCGAAGGCCTCGCGTTTTGCCTTTTTTTTGTGTTGCGGTAAAGCTATGCGGAGAGCGCAGGTGCATTTTTGGTGTCACCGTCGCCGTCATGTCCCGTATTCAATACAAGTTGATAATTTTCCCCCCGCGCATTGCATGTTGTATGTGCAAGTGAAAGCGCGCGAGCGCTGCCGACAAATGTCGCTGAAGCAGAGATGAAACGTGCCGGCCGTCTCCGTCAAGTGAAAGGCGCATGGAGATAAGAGCCGGAGGGCGGGGTGGCGATGGTACGGCCAAAAATGCGTACTTTGACCAAGTGGTGCCGGTCAAAGGGTCGTTGGGTGTCGCACGCCGTGTTCCGTATCTCTTGAGGCAATCATAGCTTTCTTTGTGTTGTACTCTCATTGTAAAGTTTTTGTTGAGTCATAGGCAGCACGAGGATCACTTTGTTCACAACAGCAGCCGCGTTATCTGAAGGAAGGCTCTTCTAGTCTAACTTTGTACAATATTTGATTTCATTGCTATCCCATGCATTACCTCTCCCTTGCGGCAAAATTGCGATTTTCTTTGATCCGCGTATTTTCGTAGTAATTAATGTAATGTATATTTGACTACACTATGGTGTGCATTGGTGTACAACCCAACGTTGCGGCTGGGTATTTTCTATTTAGGAGCTTGTCATTTTTCATGTCAACTTTCGCGGGTCTTAGTCCCTTTTCTGTACAGCATCACTGCGACGTGATCCGCTCTAATTACACAGTATTGAGAAACATAGGAAAACATGACACGTGTTGCTCTCCTATTTCCGCTTGGCATATGAGATGTAATCTCTTATATTCGCGGGAGGCATGCCAGTTGCCCGCCCGTCAAACTTCCAAATACCATGATTGCCATGAAATACCAACAGGGAACGTGTCACAACGCGCTAGGGGGCGCAATCGCCGGCCAGCTTCCAAGGGCGTACATACCAGCTCCCAGAAATGCACCACAATAACACGGACAGTTTAAGAGTAGGTCACTTTAGCGCGCAAGAGAACTCCAGTTGTCATCAAAAGAGCGAGTCAGAGCCCAGAGTTGGTAACACAAAAGAACTATATTCGTATTGGGGCAGCCCAGATATCTCACATACATGCACACTGGGCTTGTCAAATCAGAATACAACTCAGGGGGGTTTAAATTGAATGGGAAAAATTGAGTGACTCGTGCAGCTAGTGGCTGAAGGACCAGAGATGGCCAAAAAGCGCCACACGAGTGATAATGAGTTGCAAATCACAGGGTCAACTGCTGGATGCAGCTATAGCATAGCTGTAATAAGGCCTAAATCTTTCCCTTAAAGAATGTAGCTTATAAACAATAAACTCATGGCAATAACAGGTGGTGAGGGCTATAAAGGAAAATGGAATGCAAATGAGTTCTCCGGAATCCCCCCAAGGTGGCGGAAGGGTGAGATAGATAGATAGTAACATTTATTCGGGTCCAGAAGAATCTTCACCCCGTTTTATAGGGGCAAGACTGCGGGCCGCTCCCACGTTGGGACAGGAAGGCCAAGCCTCACCGCCGCATCGTGGGCCTTCTGGACAGCCCGGAGTTGGTCAAACCAGTTGGGGCTCTTGAGAAAGCAACGAAATTCTTCCTCCGTCAATCCGTGGTCCGTGTGGTGCAAAGAGGGGCACTCCCAGAGCATGTGCCTAAAATCGCTAACCGCCCCACAGTCGGGACATAGAGGGGGAGACCTCCGTGAAGAAAGAGAAAATTGACAACTGTGAAGAAGCACGCTACGATGAGCCAGCGAGAGCAGACGACGGAGCGGCCGAGCGCTGGAAGGCGAGAAAAACGAAGGAGCTCGTGCTGCAGAGAAATAATTTTACAAAACTATCCGGTTCTTGGCCAATCCCCCAGCGTGGGTGTGCGCCACAGATTCAAGGATCTACTCTACTCTACTTTACAAGAGAAAGAGCTCGCGCAGGCGAGACCGTTTGGAACGCCGGTAGAACGGGCCGGAGAGCTGTTGGAGAATCCGCATCTACGCGCGAGGTTCGCACACACAGGGCGCCTGTCTTCGGGACAGCGAGCGCCTCACGGTCATCGCCTTGCAAGACCTGGTACGCGGCCTGCTGCTGTCGGAGAACCCGCACCTACGCGCGAGGTTCCAGGTTTTCTACCGCCTTCGAGACAGCGAGCGTCGCAAGGTCCTGGCCTGGCGCTGACGAGCCCTACCTGGCTACCGACGATGGCGGCTACCGGCTACCGAGCGATGGGTCGCTCACTCGTCCCTTAACCCCTGCTGCTGCTACGTCACTTCCACGCCGGACATCCACCCGACGACGACTGCGTCACCGCCGGGACGCTGCCAGCCCCACAACATCCTGGACACCAGCACCGCCACATGGGACGATTGACTAGGATTGTACGTTGCCGCTTTATGTATTTCGTGTGTGCGTGCTGTCAAATACAATTGTAGGTGTGGTTTGTTAAAATCAGCCACCGTTCCTCCATCTTCAACGCGTCACACGCTCTGCGGCGTGACGAACCTCACCACAAACATCACAACAACCAACCGTTTGTAGCACGAAGCCAATATCAACTCTGGCTTCGTGCTACAAACGGGTGGTTGTCTATTTTCCCTTTCTTAAAGGGAAATGGAATAAAAGTTCCCCATCTCCCGCTAAAGGGAACCATGTGTGGATGCGAAGCAGCGGGGAGATAATTAGCTTGAGCGGGAGGAACGTCGACCGCTCTCATTTCACGGCAGTGGTCCCGGGCGCTCATCGCGGCGCTGCGCAGGAGCGAGAATGAGGCGCGCGCGCTCCGTCATTTTCATACCGCGGAACTACCGTGGCGCCCCCAGTGGAGTAAGCAGCTGTCACACCACCTGTCGTTCGCGCCGCTCCGTAGAGAGGATTCCTAGAGGGAACGGACGGGGGGGGACCGTAGGAGAGGAGAGAGAGGGGATTCAGGCATGCGCTGTGGGACGCATGAGCCGCTCCGTAGAGTAGATGATTCCTAGAGTAGAGGAAGGGGGGTGAGCGTAGGAGAACACAGGGGGAGGGGACGCGGGGGGCCGCTCCGTAGAGTAGACGATTCCTAGAGGAGAGAAAGGGGTGAGCTTAGGAGAGAGAGGGGGGAGGGGACGCGCATGCGCTGTGGTGGTGTGGAGGGACGGACTAAGCCCCCTCCAAACACATGCAAGCAAGATTAAGGAATGGGGTCAACCTGGGCGACACACACCACCTGCCTAGCCATTGCTAAGCAGCCTCTCTGTGCTCTCGGCCATGACTCAAGGAATGGGGTCAACCTGGGCGACAGACACCGCCTGCCTAGCCATTCGCTAAGCAGCCTCTCTGTGCTCTCGGCCATGACTCTGATGACTGTGTTAGGGTTGACGGCCTTCATATTACTACAGGGTTCTGGTTCGCATAATGGGTGCTTCCCTACTTCATGACAGTGGCCGGACGCGGGACGCGGGACGCGGGACACGGGAGGGACGGACAGAGCCCCGAGCATAAGATGCTTCGCATCTAAAAACATACAAATGGTACGGCAGAGAGATAAAATCAGTGTGTATCAGTCACACCTGTCTCACCAGCACCCTTGGATTCAAGGTTGAGGAGCCATTTGCTACGTAAATTTTATATCGTCCCACCAGTCTCTCGAGTGATGGTCTGCTACGAAACACATGGGCGGATAGTTTGCAACATTCCAGTGCCACGTAATAACTCTAACACATGTTTTTTTTTGTTGAACAAGGAGTCTGTTCCAAGAAATATTTATGGGTGAAGGGGAATGTGTTGCCTATGAACCACAGAGAAGTGCTTTTAGGGGCGAAGCCCCTAAGGGTGTGGGTCTGTCCCTCCTCTGTAGTAGTAGTAGGTAGGTAGGTAGATAGCCACGTATAGTGGAATGTACCCACTCCACGTGATAAAGATGACGATGACGCAGTATAATGGAATGTACCCACTACACGTGATAACGATGACGATGACGCTGCTGACCATGAAGTATTAGCGCGTTCCAGACCACACATTCTCTTTCTGCCATGGATGAAAACGATCGAGCTTCGCCCACTGATCATTATTCACTTCGTGGATATGGCGTGATTTTTTTCTTGGGGCGTACAGTTCGCGAATTCCATAAAGACATGGAGCACCGTCCGCACCTCGCCAAATTTACCACATATAGGCACAGCTGACCAAAACTTGCCGATTTCAGTGTCTATTGCAGTGTAAGCGTAGCGATCTTAGAGACAAGGCTGAGAAGCGATTGAAGAACGCCGAAAAATGTTAGCCGTCACCTAGCCAACATTGGCCCCTAATAAATATCATTAGCTGGCACGAGGCAGCAGTATCTTTCGTTTAGCGAACGCCAGCCAGGTTTAACTAACGGTAAGCACAGTACACCGGAGAGTGAATGGCGCATGGCGTAATTGTATAAGGCAGGGCGCTGGGGAGCGCGGGCTCGCAGGTTCGAATCCCGGTGGCGCACGTGGAAAAATATTTTCTTCTGAATTATTTTCGTTTGTGGCTTTTATTTTTATATACATACATATACGTATACGGGGCATGACGGCGACGCGACAAAAATACACCGAGAGTGTCCATGTGATTGCTACCGCAATAAAAATTCGGCAGATCCCAGTCGTTCTGGGTGTCGATGTCGTGCGAAGCAGTAGGGCGATTAGTGGCCTCTATCACGTTTTTTTTCTTGATTTGAGTCAAGCGTTGCGAGTTGGACCAACTTCTTTATGTGATTTGAGTAGTTATGGGTATACCTCGGGCACGCATGTAGCGAGGAATTTTTTTCCAGGGGGATGTGGGGACACTTGTTTAAGGCCTTGACTATTTAAGAAAGCACCTATTTTCAGGAATCTACATATTTGAAGAAGCAACAGCATGGGAGGGGGTGGGGTTAAGCTCCTAGGACTCCCTCCCCCCAACCCCGGCTAGGGGATTGATTGTTGGTTTATTAGCTATGCCGACTGCAGTAACGCCCAAGGAGTATCCTATGGTCCAACATAAGGACGGTACTCACATTAAAGCACAGGAGTCACTTTTGTCGAAATGTTATTCTTTTGAACCAATGCGCACGCAGTAGATGTGAATTAAATGTTTTACTTACTTTTTCTGAAGCCTCACTTATTTCACGATGTTTCCTGTTGACATAGAAAACTTTATAAAACTTTAAGGTGTTGTTGTTTTTATTGCCCATCTTTACTTCAACTATTCCAGAATTCTTATAAAAATAATTTTCCTCAATTTGCTATCAAAATCCCGTATTGAACATTTGTCCACCAAGGCATGGTGGATTTCAGCATCCATATGGTGTATGCTGGATTCAGGCGTTATGATGGATGCTGCAGAATTGCCGTGCACGAAGGGGCTCTACAGAGTTCAGAACCATCTTGGCTACCTGCTACGCATAAATAATTGTATAGAACGCAATTTTGAAAGGATTAGTGCACGAAAAAATAACAAAAAAAATTGGTTTAGAAGTGCTTTAACCGGGGCTGGTTGGTATGGCATTGTGAAGTGAAACGATGCGCTGCATAGATGAAACGAGACAAAATGACACAGGGAGGTCCTTGTCCGTTTCCGTGTTCCTGTGTCATTTCGTCTCGTTTCATCTATGCAGCGCATCGTTTCACTTCAAATAAAAAATTGGGGACCCTTAAGCTTCGCCTTTAAGAGTTCAACGCAATAGCGATATCCTGTCCCTAGTGCGTAGTTTTAATCACTTAGTTCATACTATGTAATGGGTATCATGCTTTAAACCACGAGCAATTATGAGCGGGAAATATTTTCGAACTTGCTATGCACCCACTAAGCTTGGTCTTTATTTATTTATTTATTTATTTATTTATTTATTTATTTATTTATTTGAAATACCCTCAAGGTACATACAGTGCATTATAGAAGGGAGGGGCAAGTACACGATTATATGTAACACAGAACAAAATACGAAGAGAGAAGGAGGAAAAAAAAACAAGAACAAAAGAAAGGGGAAAAAACATAACAATCAATCAAGTGAGTACGGTATCACTGTACAATTAAGACAAAAAAGTAAAGGATAACAACGATTTAAACACTGGTTATACAAAACGTACCGCTCGATTGAGTAAATCGGGTATGAATCTGTAATGATCAGAAAGTACAAGGGCACGAGCTCAGAGCGCAAAAAAAGGCAGAATTTTACAACTCTAGATCATTTTCACAAAAGCATCTTTGAAAAGAATTGGATCGCGTATGTTCACTATAGATGATGGTAGGTTATTCCATTCGACTGAGGTTTTAGGAAGGAATGACTGTGCGCACGCGACAGTGTTACAAAACGGGACCTTGACATTATGACAATGATGCCGTACGAGCAGATGTGAATGGTGGTGGGTGAACAAAGAGCGATCGCAGTGTGGCATTGTGATAATATATTTCGAGAAAAAGTGAAATGCGAGCTTGCTTCCGGCGAAGGACAAGTCGTGGGATGTTAAGAATGGCTTTCATTTCTTTTACGCTTGCTGTACGGTGATAGTTAGCTAGTATAAAACGGACAGAGTGATTTTTGCACTGCTTCAATTGCGTCAATTAATATGGATTGATGCGGATCCTAAACCGATTATGCATATTCTAGCTGAGGACGAATGTACGTGGTGTAGAGCAGTAATTTTAGTGAAGATGGAGCGAGAAAATGATTTCTTTTTATGTATCCCAGAGTGCGGTTACTTTTGGACATTATGTGTTCGACGTGATGTTTCCATGACAAATTGTTAGTTATGTGGACGCCAACGTAACGGTATCTTGTGACAGATTCGAGATTGAAGTTGTTAATCGCATATGTTGGGCATGCTGCGTTAGAACGTGAAACTCGCATGTATTTGCTCTTCTTAGTATTCAGCTCCATGCGCCAAGTGACGCACCAGTTATGGACGTGGTTTAGATCAGACTGTAGATGAGCGACATCAGAGATAATAGTTATTCTGCGATATATGACACAGTCGTCAGCAATATAACAAATTTGTCAGGAAATGTTATTGGGTAAGTCATTTATATAAATTAAGGAACAGAAGAGGACCCAGAACGGACCCCTGAGGAACCCTGGATACAACAGCGGGGCCATGTCAGACACGCTATCATTAGTGGCGAGGAATTGAAGCCGAGATAGAAGATACGCTCGAATCCAGTTGACGAATGCAGGGTCTATATTTAGTACGATTAGTTTATACAAGAGAAGTAGATGGATTACTTTGTCAAAGGCTTTATAGAAGTCAAGATATACGCAGTCAATGGGAAATGCAGAGTCAAGGTAAGTGTGCAAGTCATGAGTAAATGAAAGCAACCGTGTTTCGCAAGAGAAAGATTTACGAAATCCATGTTGAAAATTAGAAAAGAAATTATTATCTTCAAGAAAGTTAATTAGATGAGTGAAAATAACGTGCTCCATTATTTTGCATGGTATTGAAGTTAAAAATATTGGTCCATAATTAAGAGGATTATGAGTTTCGCCGGATTTAAAGATTAGGCACAACCTTTTCCTATCTTCCAATTCTGAGGCAATGAGGCAGACTGAAGTGATTGTGAAAAAAGATGTATTCTAAAATGATGGAGCAATACTCAATGGTATTTTTCAAAAACTTTGAGGTGATACCATCTGCTCCACAAGACGAGCTAAGCTTTAAAGTTTTGAATGATTTTTTTGACGCCAGCGAACTAAAAAAATAATAGGGTCCATTGAAGGAAAATTAGAAGGGGTCCCATGTGGTAGTTCATTGCCGGGTTTCGAGGTAATCTTAAGGGAAATACGCGCAGTAACAGTTGTGCCTTTTGTAATGGGTGGCCGGCTTTGAACCACGATGTCACGATCGTACTTCACATGTTTTCACGCCCGATGGCAATGTACGCTTGTACCACGCAATATTACTGCGATATTACATGTTATACTGTGACGCCTGTATACAGGACGGGTGTGTTTGTAAAGCATGAAAGTTATTTTCACTGCATTTCCGAGCAGAGGAAGTTATTTTCAATGAAATTCAAAGCAAAAGCGTGGCTGTATGGTAGAAAACACTTGCTTGCCATGCAGACGACCTGGGATCGATCTTCTCTGGGACCCGGAAATTTTTATTATTTATTTTCTTTGCATCATTTCTCGATTTTTTGGTCAAGGGCGAGATCATGATTTTTCCTTCACAACCAACGACGCCGCCACCGACGCCGACACCAACGCCGACGCCGACGCCGGTATTTCTGCGAAACGAGCTCTTGAACGCTATCGCGTTAAAAGAAAGCTATATGCAAAAAAATTACTTAAGCCACTAAGAGTGAAATGTTCGGATTCCGAGCCGAGTACTTTACCACTACGCCACGCTGACATACGTTCTGCTCTTTGTATAATGACTAGTCAGCATACTAATACACCATTCTGGTTCAGTTTTGTATGTCGCATACTCCAGACATACGTGATTTTCACCCCTTACTACAATTTGCATATTTATTAAACAACAACCAACGGCCGCCGGTAACGAATGGCATGCCGATCATGGCAGCAGCGCTAATTTTTTCTTACAATTCATAACATAACTTCAAAAAAAAAATGTCAAGTGGACCAAGAAGCATGGAACAGGTTACCGGCTGCTAACCGACAAGTTTAATAGCCGTTTATCGGTCTTTCCAAATGATGAAATGCGCATAGGCTTTATGTCGACTCTAATATCATTTAATAAATACATGTGTATAACTTATTGAGTATTGTGATGTTTTCTAGCCCAATGAATTGCGCCGCAACGCTAGCTCGCTGATCTGTCGCTCTACGGTTAGCTACAACAATGTAATGGTTTAGCCAAAACAAATGCAGTGCGAGGGAAAATTATGCCATCATAATGGTTCAGTAAAGCGTACGAATTGAAAAGTCTGTGTTCACGCGTATGAGTCAGAGGAGTGCCGGCGACTGCGACCGGGAGCAATCGGTGACAAGAGGCGTTTGGTGGAAGCGCGTCGCATCGATGCTCATCGCTTCTTGTGAGGACACCGTGCACAGGAAAAATGCTTCATAAAGGTAAACCGATGCTACAGCTGTGCTGTAAAGTCATTCGTATTCGCCGGAACTATGTACCCACAAACCAAGCAGCGCTCATGACACGTAGACGGACTCAGTCGGTACCCTAAGCCTAAACTTTGGTGGAAATCACGTTGGTAGAATAGGATGGACGAAGTCAGGCTTGGTGGGGCTTTTCTTGGCGAAGGCAGAAGGTAAAATATTGCGCATTCTAGCTTCGCACGCATTTCCACTGTTACCTTAAAGGGTGGCTCAAGTAAGTGAATATGTGACAATTTCCAAAGGTCCGTTTTTGGTGTGGGGATATCAAGTGGCGTCTATTTTCTTGTCGACCCGTTGGAAGGAAATCGCGCAGCGAGAGCCCATTTGCTTCTTGACAACTGTGCGGCGATGCAACACATTTATTATCGGTGTTCACGTTGACACCTCTGGACCTGTAAACAACACAATACAGCGAGACATCGTGGATGTGAAACTTATATAACTACATCGACAAAATGTAAACATTGACGGCTGATGTGGTCCACAAAAATTGAGGAGGGTTTTGACACCACATGAACAAAAAAGTATGCTAGAAAGCGTAATGACATTGGCTTCTTTGGAGTGTAGACATATTTTTCTGCTCATTCCAAAGGATATCATTCCAATGGACGCACATTCAATGGCACATTCTAATGGATTTCACTAAGTACCATGTGCACTTCCACCTTGCCACCATAATCCACACGGCTTCCATCATGCCACCGTCATCCAGGTTGTTTACCAAGCCATTCGCCGCCATCCGCCAGCATTATCCCCATTCACCTTTATTGGCCATTTTGAACATGAAAATAAGCTCGCCACACCCCTAACACCATCTGCTACCATTTTTCCACTCTCGCCATCATCAGCCATTCCGACCACCACAGCTTCCAGCATATCAAGTATTCTATGTACCATATCGACTATATTTCCACCTCGTTCACAATTTTTTCCAGCATATCCACCACCACCAGCGATTACAGCGTCCACCAACCCAGGATTATCAATGGAGGGCAGTATTTCAGTTGACTTTGCATGACAGGTGTCTATTTCGCAAATGGTAGTTGGGGGAAAGTGACAGCGCTACACAAGGCAGGTGAACATCAATATCCACTTATATATTGCTCCTTTTCACTGCTTCGCCTTTTATTGCTCCATTTTACAGCGCCAATGAGGGACACTGGTCAGTGCGAGATTAAGTGAGCTGCCGGTTCAGGCTAGGGGCGTTTTAGCGAATGCCATTCCCTCACGTGGTTTGATGCTGGTGGAGCCAGAATTCTCCCAAGTGTGCTCTGTGATCCGCTTGGTCCTCTGGGTGCGAGGTGCTTTGCCTTGATTTATTACAATTAATCTAAGTCTCCAGAACAAGTTCGAATTGCTTTCCCGCTATTTCATACGGAAAGATTGCGCAACAATCGCTGCTGCAGGTGCATTCATATGCTTCGTATGTTGAGCAATTGCGGGTGTATAGCCGAGTGGCTATGACACTTGCCATCGGGCCGTGAGATCCTGGCTTCAAACCTCGTCACGCCAAGTAAAATTATGTCGTTTTATTTATCCCAGGACTAGCGAATGAGACCGCCGGCGCAGAGACGACTAAAGCTTGAACTTCATAGCGCGATTTCGGAAGCGGTTGACGCTGAGCTAAAGGGATGAGCGCGTCAGTTTGACGCGCCCATTCCTTTTGACGCGCTCCCAGCAGGATCAGCCACTGAATGGCGCCGCACCATGTTACTACTGGGAGTAGAAAAGAAACGATAAGCACGGTTTCGCCGCAAGGACGAAACAATGAATGCGAGAACGAAAAAATTTTATATTACCAGGGCTGGGTAGAGACGCTGAGAAAAATATTCCGGGATACATATATCTAAATACATAGGCTGGAAAGCTAAAATACAGATACTGAGATACATTTGCCTTCAACGGAACGGGATATTTGCGGAGATACATTTGCAAAACGACGAAAAGTATTCCGGAATACAGTTACGGGGATACAGATACAACAATCGATGGACGGACGGACACGGACGGATGGACGGATAGATGGACGGACACGGACGGATGGACGGACAATGACGGACGGTCAGACGCGGACGGATGGATGGACGGACGCCAACGTATGGACGGACGGACGAACTGAAATCCGTCCGTCCAATTAAACGAGACATTAAAGGTTCCGAGACAATTAAAGGAGATTGAAGGAGACATTAAAGACATTAAAGGCATTAAACGAGACATTAAAGCATCCATTAAACGAGACAATAAAGGCTTTCGCCTTCAAACCGTTCGCTACAAGGTTCCATAACGGTCTCCATTCGCTGCGACGTCAGTTGCGTCGTCCTCTTTGTCGCACCCAAGGGCGCGCGTCATTGGCAGTGCCGTTAGTGACGTCATTCCCTGCCTCATACCCTAGCACGCGGGAGATTGCGTGCGTCGTCGTTGACGTTATTCATCCCTTCGCAGCCGTGCTGCCGGAACCCGCGCGCAACAGTTTCAACCTAAAACTTCCACATGGGGAGGACACGGATCGTACGAATGCCCGAACAGCACGCAACTTTTCAAGTACAGCGCCGACAGCTGATCCGTCAGATAATTCATGCTTAAAACGTATTTGCGGGCTAGTTGGTAAGTCATTATTGCATATGGCAGCGCACACGAGGTAAAACAACGATCACGCACACAGAGGGACGACACATCAGCGCTTGTGTCGTCCCTCTGTGTGCGTGATCGTTGTTTTACCTGGTGTGCGCTGCCATATGCAAGATAATTCATGTTCGCCGGGTCGATGCAGAAATCCGGGCACTAGAACAGGCCTGGGTGGCGAAGCGCAAGGAGCAACTGCGCACCGAGGATCCGGCAGCAAGCGGATCCTCCGTGAACATTTATTAACACCCGCTGTGATCTGTACAGCAAGAGTCACTACCAATAATCGGACTTACCCTGCGAGCTTTGTAATCCCTGCAACAGTGCTTCAGGGATGTGATACTTGGGATGGACTTCCTAAGTCAACATGGCGCCGTGATCGACCTGAGGTCTGAATCAATAACCCTAACCTCAGAAAACGCAGTGCCGCCCGACACGACGCCAGCGACCCATGCTTTAAATCTGATAGAAGAGCAGGTCACCGTTCCGCCTTTCTCCAGCGTCATCATTTCCGTCGGCACCAAAGAACCCGCAGACTTCGAAGGCTTCATCGAGGGTGATCAGCACCTGCTCGTGAACCGCCAGATTTGCGTCGCAAGAGGCATCGCCGAGTTCCGTGATGGCAAAGCAAAGGTACTGCTGACAAACTTCAGCCACGAATATAGGCACCTTAACATTGGTACGACGGTCGCCTACATCGAGAAGTTCGTGGACACCGGCAGTGCTTTCGCCTTCTCCGGTGCTACCGAACCTGATTCGACGAATCGGCATCCCCACACCGATTTCAACGTCAACCCCGAGCCTCCCGAAGCACAAGCAAGACCAGCTCAAAAGTCTGCTCTTGCAATTCAAGGATTGCTTCGCGTCGTCGTCAAGAATTCGGCAGACCCCAATCGCGAAACACCGCATCATAACAGTGGAAAATGCGAGACCACCCCGCCAGAGCCCGTACCGAGTTTCAACGCGAGAACGTGAGGCTGTAAAGCAACAAGTCGACGAAATGCTACGCGACGACATCATCCAGTCTTCCAAGAGTCCTTGGGCGTCACCCGTGGTGTTAGTGAAGAAGAAGGACGGAACCCTGCGTTTCTGCGTCGATTAGCGCCGCCTGAACAAGATCACGAAGAAGGACGTGTATCCTCTTTCACGTATAGACGACGCCCTGGATCGACTCCACAGCGCGCAGTACTTTTCGTCGACGGACCTCAAGACCGGCTATTGGCAAATCTAGGTCGACGAGAGAGACCGAGAGAAGACTGCCTTTATCACACCAGACGGCCTCTTCGAGTTCAAGTCATGGCCTTCGGTCTTTGCTCGGCACCTGCGACGTTCCAACATGTTATGGACACTGTACTGGCCGGCTTGAAGTGGCAGACCTGCCTTTGTGTACTTGACGACGTCGTTGTGTTTTCATCAAACTTCTACGAATATCTCCGGCGCGTTCAAGCTGTACTTCAAGCAATCAAGGCCTCCGGACTCAACCTGAAGCCAGAAAAGTGCCGCTTCGCATACGAGGAACTTCTGTTCTTAGGTCACGTCATCAGCAAGTCTGGAGTTCGCCCCGACCCACGGAAAACAGCTGCCATCGCTGCCTTACCGCCGCCCACCGACAAGAAAGCCGTACGCCGATTCTTCGGCTTGTGCGCTTATTATAGACGCTTCGTCAAGGAATGTTCACGCATCCCCGAGCCACTAACTCAGCTCTCGAAAAACGACGTGGAATTCAAGTGGGGAGCGGCGCAAGTCGAAGGATTTCAAGAATAGAAACGACGCCTGCAGACGCCTCCAATACTTGCGCATTTCGACGAGCAAGCCGACACGGAAATCCACACCGACGCAAGCGGCGTAGGACTCGGCGCCGTTCTTGTCCAGAGAACTGCCGGCGTGGAAAGAGTTATCAGTTATGCTAGCCGGTCGCTATCCAAGGCAGAAGCCAACTATTCCACAACAGAAAAGGAGTGCCTTGCCATCATCTGGGCAACGTCAAAGTTTCGTCCCTACCTCTACGGCAGGCCCTTCAAAGTTGTGAGCGACCACCACGCCTTGTGTTGGCTAGCTAACTTGAAGGACCCTTCAGGTCGTCTCGCAAGATGGACTCTGAGACTTCAAGAATTCGACGTTACCGTCGTTTACAAGTCCGGACGAAAACACTCTGACGCCGACTGCTTGTCTCGCGCCCCCGTCGACCCGCCGCCGCGGGATGACCAGGAGGATCACTTCTTCTTGGGAACCATAAGTGCCGATGACTTCGCCGAACGACAGCGAGCCGACCCGAACTCAGAGGCCATTGTGGAGTACCTGGAAGGCAAGACCGCCATTGTTCCAAAGGACATTCAAGCCAGGACTCGCGTCGTTTTTCTTGAGAAACGGGGTCTCATAAAGAAGAATTTCGCGCCACTTCGAGCAAACTACCTCCTCGTAGTGCCTTCAGCATTGCGATCCAGAAATCCTGCAGGCTCTACACGACAACCCGATGGCTGGACACCTCGGACTTTCCCGCACGCTCGCCAGAGTACAGGAAAAGTACTACTGGCCGCGCCTTGCCGCCGACGTCGCTCGCTACGTAAGGACGTGCAGAGACTGTAAGCGACGGAAGACATCCGCCAACAAGACCAGCAGGCTTCCTTCAGCCGATCGAACCTCCTCGGCGACCGTTCCAGCAGATCGGGATGGACCTCCTGGGGCCGTTCCCAACATCGACTTGCGCAAATAAATGGATCGTCGTAGCCACCGACTACCTCACCCGCTACGCCGAAACAAAAGCCCTGCCAAAGGCAGTGCCGCCGAGGTAGCCAAGTTCTTCGTTTAGAACATCGTCCTTCGACACGGCGCCCCAGAGGTTCTCATCACCGACAGAGGTACGGCGTTTACGGCTGACCTAACCCAGGCGATCTTGGGATACAGCCACACAAGCCCCCGCCGGACCGCCGCGTACCACCCACAGACCAACGGCCTGACCGAGCGTCTAAATAAGACCCTCCCCGACATGCTGGCCATGTACGTCGACGTCGAACAGAAGTCGTGGAACGCCATCCTTCTGTACGTGACCTTCGCATACAACACGGCCGTGCAAGAAACGACGCAGATGACGCCATACAAGTTGGTCTACCGACGGAGCCCGGCAACGACACTCGACGCCATGTTACCAAACGTGACCGACGAGGAAAACATCGACGTGACCGCCTTCCTGCAGCGCGCCGAAGAAGCGTGACAGCTCGCCCGCCTGCGGATCAAGAATCAGCAGACGACTGACAGCCGCCGCTACAATCTTCGGACGACGCTTCGTGGAATACGAGCCCGGCGAGCGCGTTTGGGTGTGGACTCCATACGACGACGTGGACTTAGTGAAAAACTAAGTCCACGTCGTAAAAAGCCGTTTTACGCGCGGTAGTGGACCTAAGGACTGTACTTTTATTTCATTGGACTTTCTTGCTTGCCCGCATTGTTTATTCAACTTTCTTGATTTATTGTCGTTATTTATTGTTGCATGTATTTTTCCCATGTGTTCTGTTCTATGAGCATCGGGACGATGCCTTTTCAGAGGGGGGCATTGCCACGCGCGTTTCTTTCACTGCATTCGGTTTCCTGCCCACAAAGACTATCAGCAGTACTCGGCGCAGACCGCGCCTTAGTGTTCCAGAAGCTTCTCGGTTGTAGTAGATCGTTTTGTTAAGATTGCGCGCAAGACGCTAACACTCAAGATTATTCCAGAGCTTGCGCTACGAACAGTGATAAAGGCTATAACGTTCGACGCGTGATCTATAAAAGCCGGCGCGCTCCAACGATTAATCAGTTGATCGACGGCCGACGCTCTGTTCGCCGCTATCAGTGCCAGCGTGTTTTTGTTGTATTCTTACTTTCCGTTTACCGGCCACAAGTTCGGCCAAATAAACAGTTTCATCTTGGATACGTCGCCTGCTGCCTTCGTCGACGTCACAACCACGTGACAATATACTGCACACGCGGGTTGTCGTCATTTACATGCGCGACTGGGCAGTGTCACGGGTGATTTACGGTAAGAACGATCCCCAGTGCTTCGCCCACCCATCATGATTCACTTCGTGGAAATGCGAATTTTTTTATTTATTTATTTAGCTTTTTTACTTATTTCGCGCGATGGTGGTTACGGGCGGCGGCGGCGGTCAACTACGGCGCAAAAACGGCCCTTGTTGTGATCTCATAAGATCTTTCGATGTAAAAAAGTCACAGTTTTGCCGCAACGGTCGAAGCAATGTATGCGATAGCAACAAATTGGCATTTCACGCGAAGAACGCCAAGCAGGTCGAAACTTGGAGCGCACTGCTCAAGCGCAAAGGACGCACGAAAAGAACGCCCGCAGGATGAGCGCGAACTAACAACGTTCACAGCTTCACACTTAAAGCACTGCTCAAACACAAAGGACGCACGAAACATTCCAAGAGATGGCAAACGCGTGAGGGGGAGACAGAAAATTAGGTGGGTAGATGAGATTAAGAAGTTTGCAGGTATAACGCGGCAGCAGAAAGCACAGGACCGGGTTGATTGGCGAAACATGGGAGAGGCCTTTGCCCTGCACTGGGCGTAGACAGGCTGATGATGATGATGATGAAATACTCGCGCTTCGCAGAACTATTTTGGTATGAATGGACGCCATGAGCGAGGTCGACGCTCGGGGTAACGTCCCCACCTGTCAGTGTGTTAATGCGTCGACAACATTGCAATTTTCCTATTCGAAATGCGCCGAATGGGACGGACGCGTTGAAACGACGCTTTCGAGGAACTAATCGTGGATTTCACGATCGTGATTTCACGATCACGATCTACCACTCTTCTCTCACAGCAAGAGCACTGTGAGAGAAGAGTGGTAGATATAAATGGCGCGTTTGTAAATCTTTCAGAGTATGTGACCGTGGCGCAGTGGATAGCGTGCCCGGCATCGCTTGTGACGGACCAAGAGGTGGTAGGTTGGACTCCCGTTGGTGGCAATTTTTTTCTTTGTCTTCTGATCATGGGTATTTTTCCGACGTCATTTCCGTGACGGAAATACGTCACTGAAGTCTTGGTGGACCCCGGCATAAAACACTTTCGTGTTAAAAGAGCACCAGTTCTGAACACTTCCATCAATTTGCTGATCTCCAGCTTTGGAAGCTTGACGTTAACTCGATATTCGTTGTTCTGGCCACCATTGACGCGTTCAGTGCTTGACCCAGGCGCTTGAATGACACTAAGAGATATTTGCATTTCTTCTACGCGTCTAGTAACCTTAGAGTTCACCAAACATATAGATGTTTGGTAACTCTCAACGCTTTCGAGCTCCAATTCAAATTGATCGCTCTGTACCCAATGTTCCATTGGGGCGTCTAGTTTTAGTAACGCTGCCTCTTTCGTTGCGAAAACATTGAAGTTGTCTCGCAGCTCAGTGATAGTCGTTGTTGCAGATGCCGTCAGCAAGGTGAGGTCGTTGATGAGTTTCGTGACGCCGGCCAGCAGCGTGCTCCGCTTCTTTTGGCGATACCATCTTGAAGAGGCTCGAGCGTAGGCCTAACTGCCCCTCCGAGGGCTTTCAGTCGTGGTAGACCTCGGATCTCCACTGCAAAGGACATAGCTGTGCCAATCTTCGCGATGGCAGCTTCTTCGAAGGTCCCCTGTGGTCAAGGTCTTGGTCGTTGAAAGAAAGGTTTTCGGCACCATATTTTTCAAAATTACTGTAGTCAGAGACTCGTCTACACCATGACGGTGTTTATTAGAGCAGCAAAACAACCTGTAAAAAAGAAGAGGAGGCATGTAGATCTAGATGTAGATCCTAAACTTCTGGCTGACACCCACCTTGGGAGATTGGCCAAGAATCTGATAGCTTAAAAATATTTAAAAAAGTAGAAAAAAAAGAATAATTTCTCGTCTTGTACAACAAAAAGATTTTTTTTAAAGTTATACTTCCCTAAAATAATAGTAAAAAGATATAGGTGGAATTAATACTTATCGAATAAGAAATAAATTATTTGTACAGAAGATAATTTTGCCGTACTCTACTTTGGTTAACTATGGAACTTTGGAACTGTGGTTATTGTGTAAATCTCTTTGACTGTTCTATGAAATCTTGCATGGCCTCGCATACTTTCCCATTGCTGTGCCCGAGGGTAAGTGCAGCTAGAGATATTAAATTTCAAGTCGTTAAATATAATCCAATGATGCGTAACCACATTTTTAGAGATATCTTTGTTAATGCAGAAAAGCTTTTGACAAGAAATCAGAAAGTGTTCTATTGTTTCCTCTTCCCTGCAATAAGAACAAAGCGGGGATGGTGCCAAGCCGGCTGTATGTAAATAAAAATTTAACGTTGGAATACGACAGCGCAACGTAGTAATTATACCTTACAAGACCTCTGTTATGACATGGGGAACTTTTCCAGGGTGTCAATAGATGACTAAAATCCGGGGAGAATTTCTTAAGCGATGGTATACCGAATTCTCGCATCATCATTTGGCTACCGAAATCTGGCCGCTGCTGTAAAAGCTGATGTAGGGGTAATATTAATAGCTGGTCCGTCTAAACGCCGCTTTCACTAGTGCATCAGCTGTTTTATTTAGAAATAGACCTCTATGCCCAGGTACCCATATTAAAAGAAACATAAGTGATCATGTACTAAGAAATTGAACTCTTTCAATATTTTCAAATCAAAGGATGCCGTGAGCGCACTGCACTCTGATGAAGAGTCTTTTATTATCACGGTGGAATTTATTGATGTGGACAGTTTACGAAGGGCCAGTGCTACCGCTCAAAATTCTGCAATCAAGATGGGTGTGAAATATGGAATTCGGAGGAAAAAGGGCCTCTCGAGCACAGGGCAATATATAAGGATTCCACTCTTTTCATCTCTCTGCGATGCGTCCGTCGCAATGAAGACATTTGCTTGCATTCTTAGCAGGTAGTTATGTAGAGTAGCTCTTAGCATATTGCTCGGTACGTGTTTTGCAGTAGTAGGGAAACTCATCAAAGTAGATTTGAAGAAAAGTTGTCGCAAGTAAAAACCGGATTAACCTCCCTGGATTTGGACGGACAGTGTATTGAGAAGAGATTGCACAAACTTTACTTGAGGCGTGTGAAATCTAGGCCCATGGCAATAAAAAAATGAAACCAGGTTGCGCAATGAAAACTGTTTGGTTACGCCTTAAAGAGAATTCAAACGCCCTTAAATATGTTTTAGAGCCAATATTCTGAATCTGGTGACGAGTGAAGGAATTATAGCTTCCGTATAAAAAACATTATTCGCTACAAACTTAGGTAGCCCTGAGCACATGCGCAGTGCCTGCTCCTCCAGAAGAGCAAGGGGACCGAAGCTTATAGGCAGGTGACCCGGACTATAAAACACACCGAAATTCTAGAACCGGTCTACATACATGTGGATATATTGATAATAACGTGGCTCTACGCATTCCTGATCTCCTGTTGCTTATTCTTCGTAATATACCAACCGGCCCGAACACCCATTCACTGCAATATATTCAGTGTAGTTTCGCTATAAGAGAGCTGTCATATATCACTCCCAAATATTTGATATATTGAACTTGTGGGATGATGTCAAGTTTGTATGAAAGAGATATATGTACTGGGTCTATTAGAGGGAATACTAACGATGCACACTTGTGCACGTTTATAATGAGATGAATAACATCAAGCCGATGTTCTATTTCAGATAAGTACGTTTGCAGATTTTGATAGAGCGCGTGAATGTCATTAGCTAATGAAAAGAACGCTATGTCATCCGCATACACCTACGCGTGTGTATTCTCATTACGTGGAATCGAGCTTAATAAAATATTGAATAATAGCGGCGACAGAACAGCCCCTTGTGGTACTCCTTTTTCCCGTTTAAAAGAAATTGATGAAACTACGTTCTGAGAACAATAAAATTTCCTATTACCTAAAAATTCCGTAATCCATGCTGGTAAATAATGCGAGCAGTTGATTTCTCCCAGTCGACTCACTAGTACACTTTGCTCGACATAATTACAAGCTTTCGTGATGTCCAGTGTAACTAAAGCTGCATACTGTCCTTCGGCGCTGCGCCAAATGTATGCGACTCTCGAGGTCAATATGCACTTGCCAAATGGAACAACACTGCCTGAATCCAATTTGACGTGGTCGAAGGATCATTTCTCAGCCTACAAACTTCATTATCCGAATGTGCAATGCTCTTTCAATTAACATGACAAAATTTGACTTTAATGCAACTAGCCTGATATTGTCTAAAACACAGCCTTCTCCCGTTTTTGTAAGAACAGGTATAACTTTTGGCGATTTTCCATTCAGTTGGAATGCAACCTTCTTTTTATGGAATAATTTATTATATTATGAACATTGTCCCCTGACTCTGAATAAAATTTTCAACATTTCCTAAGTGACTCCATCGGGGCCTGGAGCAGCCGCGGGAAGTTTCCTTATAAGCTCTGACAATTCCTCCATCGATATTTCAGTAAAATTATCACCTGAACTCGGAATTATTGAAGGGGGGATGAACCTCAGAAGAAAAATACTTTTCCATATCTTGCGCTATGCTCTCCAATGAGTGCGTCGATTCCTGTGGCGATAAAATTATGGATTCAATATTTACTGATTGAGGAATTAGTTTCTTATGTGTGAGAAAGTCAAACAGTGCTCTTTCGTTATTTGATTTCGAAAGAAATTCAAAACGATTTTCATCATACTCCTCTTTCGCTTTCGCCACCCGTACGTTTAAAGTGTACCTGCAAGGAATTTATAATCTGACCAGTCTTTATCACATTGATTGTGTAACACCTTCTTCCAGGCGGCATTTCTACGACTGTAATCCCAAGTGCAGTCATTCCACCATCGCGACACCGACTTTTTGTTCAACTGAATGAACCTCAAATTCCGCTTTTCTACGCGACTCCTGTAAAACTGAACAAATGCTTAATGCTTTTTCTAGGGGCGAAGCTCCTAAGGGTGTGGGTCTCTCCCTCCTCTGTAGTTGTAGTAGTAGTAGTAGTAGCAGTAGGTAGGTAGGTAGATAGCCACGTATAGTGGAATGTACGCACTCCACGTGATAAAGATGGCGATGACGCAGTATAGTGGAATGTACCCACTACACGTGATAACGATGAAGTATAAGCGGTTCCAGCATAGTGGAATGTACCCATTACACGTGATAACGATGACGAT